>PVJD01000420.1:286828-449206 GCA_004026545.1 Mormoops blainvillei
GGGGGCATGTTGTGAATAAGAGAGGACCCAGCCAAAAGATTTTGAATCAGAATGCATATCAGACATGCAAGCTCTCAATCAATAAACCTTACATGTACCATATCTCACCAAGCTACTGAGGAATGTGCTCCATCAACACAAGAGAAAAACGGAAGAAACCCAGGATCCAGGGAAGGGAGATGGGGGCGAACCAGTGCAGATGAAAGGGAACAGGATTAATCAACCACTGACCCCAAGGAAAATAACACCAAAATTACACAAGCAAAACTAGCATGCCAGATGGCCTACATATAAGTATTGATGTAGTTACAACAGAGTAGGCACCATTTCACCAAAAACAAGGATACAACTATGCAGAGAGGATGGGGAAAGGAGATGTGCAGGGGTAGGGGAAGAGTGGGAGGGGGCTATACACTCATCTCCCATAGCTGGGAGTTCATACGCAATGCCTAAAATAGAAAAATTGAGAAAAATAGTGTGAACATATGACCAGTACTTAGAAACACAGAAAGAGAAAGACATGAAGAAAAAAGCTAAAAGTCAGTGCCTTTGAAGTGCTGGAATCAGGACCAGGGTAGGACGAGGTAGGAGTGCTGGGTTTTATCCATTTGTGATTTTACTTGATTTTTAAGGCTATTCCCAGGTTCTCTTAGAGTTCTTGGTCTGAGTTAACTCCAGCTATCAAATCCACTGTATTTGAAATCTTAGTTAAAATCTGTTAGAATTTGATTTCTGATACTCTACTCATATCACCTTCGTTCTATAAATCTCGGCTTTTTCCTCTGTAACTGTTACTATGGAAACAGAAGTAAAGTTTATGTCACACAACCCCGACTAGGCTCTTGATCAAGAGAAACTTACAGGGTGTCAATAAATCTTGGCAAACTCTTTTCTGATTGGAAAAAGACCATTAGAGCATTTCACACTAGGATGTACACAATGTAATCAGCTCACTTCTGCGTGCTACATGAAGGAGAAAGGAAAAGGAAGGTATTGGGGGAGGGGGACAGATGGCATCAGGCTGTGCGGAAAATGAACATCACCAAAATTTTTCCCTAAACTGAATTACTTAACCAAAGCTGCGAATATAAGAAACTATAAGAACTTTGATACTAAACCACCCTGAGGCTTCAGGTTTTTTATTACAAAGTCAGTTATGAAGAAATGTTATTTTAAAAGTTGGGGAATAGGGGCTATACCAGTCAGCAATAAAAGGGGAAGAAATATGAAGAATTTCAAAAGCATCATGCTGAGAAAAAGAAACTAGGTGCAAAAGGATACATACTATAGGAACTTCTAGAAAGGCAAAAATAATTTATAGCAATCATTTCAAATCAGCAGTTGCTTGGAACAGGATTGGGGGGTACCAACTGCAAAGAGACGAGGAAACTGGGGTAACGGTAACACATTCAAAGGTATATACATTTGCCAAAACTCATTGAGCTGTTCTCTAAAAATATTGCATTTGAGCTCTGACCAGTGTGGCTGATTTGGTTGGGAGATGTCCCGCAAAGCAAGAGGTCGCCAGCTGGGTTCCGGGTCAGGGCACATGCCTGGGTTGCAGGCCAGGACACAAGCGAGAGGCAGCAAGTCAATGGTTCTCTCCCTCTCTCTCTCCCTCCCTTCCTCTCTAAAAATAAATAAATAAAATCTTTAAAATACATATGCTGAATGTAAATTATAGTTCAATAAATACGACTTTCTTAAACAGAGGGAAGAAAGGGGGCTCTGTCCATCAATGAATAACAACATCTAAATGTGAGAAAGGTGACAAATTATACATTTATCTCAAGTGCCTGTTTTACTGTTATGAATGTGGTGTCAGCATTTTAATTTCAATCTATATATCAGGACGATTAAAATTTAAAAATTATGTTACTTTGCTTCCTCCTTAAATAAATCCATAAAGGAGCCAAGCTGTTCGAATCGTGACATCGAAACCCAAGTACAGAAGCCCTTCCTCAAACACACGTTTCCTCTGCTTCCTGAGAGTTCAAGTAATTTCACAACTGCCCTTGATCGCCCGTTCAGCAACAGCAAGAATTTCAGTTTTAACGGACAAGAACTGCAAGTCATTCTAATTAGAGACTATTAGAGAAACAGAGGATAAGGAAAACGGGGCCCAGGGACGGACTGTGAACAGACACAGGAGACGATACCCACAGCAGAGTAATAGACACCCTGCCCTGGGAAAGACGAAGAGAGGAGGGAAGCTCACTAGGCCTTGGAATGAACACTGTGGTGGCAGCTGTGGGGGCAGCAGTAGAGACATTGGCCAGGGGGGCTGACGGGCGCAGGCGCAGGGGCAGTGGTTGAAAAGCGGTAACTTTCAAGACCTAAAATCAGAAAAGTAGTGAATGTGGATGAAGAATAAAGGGGGAAATGCCTCTGGGGGCACATATTACCAATAATGGGTACAACAGACATGCCAGCACCTCACCGAAAATGTAAACTAGAAATCGCCTAAAACAGGGGTGTCCAACCTTTTGGCATGTCTGGCCCACACTGGAAGGAAAGCTGTCTTGGGCCACACATTAAGTCCCTTGCGACATGTAATCACAGAAAAATCTCATCGTGTTTTAAGTAAAGTTACGGTGTCGTGTTGGGCCGCATTCACAGCCATCCTGAGCTGCATGTGGCCCGCGGGGCGCAGGTTGGACCAAAGCTCCCCATGTATATGGGATAGTAAATGAAAATTAAGGTAACAAATTATTCTAAAAGCACAAAATATGAGGTTTTCTCTTTTTATAGTAAAAAAATTAGCATTTTCACGGGTATTTTCCTGATGTTAAGTGTCAACCCACTTTTTTCCAGAACCTTATAAAAAGTATGCAGAAAGAACTTCAGAAACACTGCTCACCATTCTCTTCAAAAGTGCTTTACAACTATAGATAATTTTTAAATTACACCCAAACCTCCAATGCTTTTGTTTTCTTGGTTTGTTTAGCTACAATTCTAAGGTCTTAAATTCTCGGAGAGGCTCCACTCCACCCTTTCCATGGGCAATACTTAGCTTCTGAGTTGCAGAGTCTGGACACGACACACAGAGAGTCATGCTCAACTTACTGGAGAGGTTACCTCCTAGTTCTTGTGACCGCACTCACGCACTGCAGACTACTGCCTACGTCTTAAACTGCGGTATCTCACTGTGGCCACTGTTCAGAGTGTCCATTTCTGGACGCTTTTCCCTTTCTCATACAAGCAGCTAGGGTTTTCCACCTTATAGTTAGGGCAGTAAATAACTTCCTACCAAAACCATGTTGTTCTACTGTGGCTTTTTAAATATTAATTAGGGTTATCCCTCCGTCTAATTCTACCTTTCAAGGTATACTTTCATACAAAAGTCAAGAACGTATTTCAGTTAAGTGTCAATGAATGAATGTGGCATTACTCAATGATTAAGCCCTAACAACTTCACTTGAATAACCTGGTCTACTTATTTCCAATTACAGGCAAGAACAATGAGTTAAGAACTTGATCTCGCACCAAGGCAGCCAAAATTGGGGTGAAACAAAGTATCTGTGCACATGTCACTGTGCTTCCGTTAGCCTACCTGCTCCTGTGATAAGCATCAGGTGGCCTACTGAGTATCTTCAAGGAATCTAACACTATCTCATCCACCCGGGACAACATGGAGGAAATGCTCAAATACCAACAAGCATCGCCTACACAGTCTGAGTCCTCAACCTGAATCTACCATATTCATCCACTTTGGTGCTGCAGCTACAATTGTCACCATACAAGAAACAGGCAGAACCAATGGACGCTGAAGTTTTCTAATGCAGTAATATCTCATTTTGACCACTGTTAGAATATATTCAACAGTAACAGTATTGCCCAAGTAGTTTGCTTAGTACCCACATTACTTGACCTGATCACGCATACATGGTATTTTATTTACAATTTTTTTTAATCTAAAAAAAAATGCCAAAAGAACCTGATGTAAAAAAAAAATTTGGACCATCAAGGAAGACAGTCAAATCTACCAATATAACATAAATGCATACATGAAACTAATATCATAATGGCAACCGTAAACAGTTCTGTGTTCTCAAGCTTTTAAAGGTAACAAGGTGTGAACATAAACATTTTCATCTGCCTTGGTTCCCACTAAAACTTATTCTCAATGTAATAGCTACAGTGGCCTTTTTAAAACATTAGTCACATCATGTCATTTCTATGCTTAAAGCCTTACAATGGTTTCACAACGTAAGAGTTAAAATCAACGTCCTCGCAGCGATCAAGACCCTGCGTCCGCCCCACCACAACCCCCACCCGCTCTCTCACCTCTCTCCATCCCCGCTGGCCTCCTCGCTGCTTCCCCAAAATTCCAGTCATGTTCCTGCTTCAGGAAACTTTTGTATCTGCTATTCCTTCCTCCTGAGATGCTTTCCTGACTCTCTCGCCTCCTTCAGGTGCTACCTCATACCCAACCTCGGGGAAGCCTTCTCCCACCAATCCGTTTAAAACAGCAGCACCCTATTCTCCCTTCCCTGCCTTTTTTCCTTCTTTTTTTTGGGGGGGGGGGGGGCGGGGCACATCACTTCTTAATATCTATAATACCATATTTTACTTAATTATTAATATATATTCTTCTCCCCTGACCAGAATGCAAACTCCACAAGGACAGGAATTTTTATATTTTATTCACTTCTATACCCCAGAGCCTAGAGTACTGCCCAGCACAAAACAGACACTGAATGTACAGAGACCAAATCAATGCTGTTAAATATCATGTTTATTTCTTTGTCTGTCTCCTCCCATTAGCATGTAAACTCCATGAGGACAGAGCTGGCATTTTCCACTCTTATAGCCCTAGCACCTAAAACAGAACCAGGCACATAGCTGGCACTCAACAGATATTTATTAACTCCTCAATACATTCTTTTGCCAGAAAATAGGAAAAAAAAATTTGTTACTCATATGCATACATCCTCAGCATCTTACTTAGTTCTAAAAAAAAACGGTAGTCCAGTGATTACTGAATCACTTCTACTTCGAAAATACACATACCTATATTTTGCATATAACCCAAAGTGCAATTAGCAAACAAAAATGACAGGGAAAGCTTGCTAAGAAAACATCAGTGTTTTTGAGGTAATAAGAAACAGACTTTCGAAGTACAGAATTGTCAAATTATACAATGAAAATAAATGCACTTGAATTTTTCTTCTCCCCTTTATCAATTATTAAAGGTTTTTTTGAAAAGAGTTTTAACCCTTTCTTTCTCTTTCCAGTACTGAAACTAATTCACAACACAGAATTATGTAACTTTTTTCTTGAACACTGATATAAATAAATACAAAGTTTTCTTTTTTGGTTTCCTTTTGCTCAAAACTCCACCATACTTAAAAATGAGGATGGCAAAAAGACTGTGGCTACTAACGAATGTGGACTAACCAAGGTGAGACTCTCCTTTTCAGTACCAGCAGTCTTCAGGCAAAGATGCTATCAGCTCAGAGCAATAGGGAGTCAAGGCTTCCTCTGAGATTAGGACAAAGTCCCTTCAATCAGGAAAACTAATCAGAAAACCCAAACACCAAAAGGTCCTTCACCTTCACTGTGATTACCCGAGGCAAAGCCAGAAGGTCAGCAGCTCTACACATTCATTTCCTGACCCCTCCTGGGCTTAGTCCGCTGGGTCAAAACGGGCTACTGTTTACTTTAAATCCAGAGCAAATGATCTATAGTTTTACCCAGTTGCACAGGTAAATCCATAGGATGAACTCGCCACTTATAAGGGCCAAGAATTACAGTACTCCTTTTGAAAAATGCCCAGTTAATTTTACAATATAACGAGGTCAGCGCATTGCTTCAAAAAAGGTTGAGAGTTTACTGACTCTGAAACTGTAATTTTAGAGGCGGAAACAGATCAACAGCTGTCGAAGAAGAATAATTTGTGCAGCTCGTTACAAAATCCTAACATAAGGTCTAGAAGACAGGGAAGAAAACAAGTGGGAATGCCGAGAGCACATACATTGAGCAGGCAGGGTCCAGGGTAACCCCGCACTAATCAAATGGCACGGGGCAATGCATTTCAAGTGGTCCACTCAGCTCAGAGGTGCCTCCGAGGCAGCTGCCAACTGCTAAAGATGGGACCGAGCGTGAGCTCCAGACCTCCCACCCCTCCCGTAATGCAGGCAGACAGCACCACCTCCCTTGCTGTTTGGTATGTTGGGGTTCTGCCAAATATCTAATTCTAATAAACAGGGGATGGGGAGGGTTACAGCTTTAAAAATGTCTGAAAACCAGCAGCAAGGGCTTTAGAGTCAGGGAGGTCGGAGTTAAAATTCTCGATTTGTTGAATTAGGAATAGACACAGCCATGCGTGGCAAGGAATTGTGCTCAAGAAGTGGTAGAAAGTAATACTTATCAATGAGTAGTCCTCAGAGGTATTAAAAGAGTGATCGTCAAAATATATAACCAAGAACTGCAGAACTATAATGGGACAGACACGATGTTTATTTATCACTTTATCCCTTGGCCAAATATAATACCCCTTATCCTTTAGGTACTAAAGACATGGTACCCTGGAACCCTCAAGAGCTTCTCGTGCACCTACCACAAAAGGAGGGAGGCGGGAAGGAGAGATGGAGGAAGGAAGAAAGGGGGCAGAAAGAGGGAAGAGGAAACAAGGGGAGGAAAACAGAAGGGAGAAAAAGAATGAGAGAAAGAGAAACAAAACAACTCCAAAATATGAAAAGGCAAGCACAAAATAAAAATTAATACATGCTTGTCACTATTAAGAGTGATATTCAAGAATTTTAGTTTCCATACACATTTCATGTTTTAAATGACTGATAAGTTAGACAGTCTTCGCAAAAATTACAAAGAATGTACAATAACTGCAGAGAAATCACAACTTCAAATTAGGTGACATACTCAAAGGCAAAATTTCAGAAAACAAAAAAATTTTTCAGCTGCTACAGCATACACGTACACACACACGAGACAGGGCATGACGTGAGCATATTAAAATACATTCACACGCGGTGAGGGGAGCCTCAAATAGGAAGAGGCCCTAGACTCTTCAAACAGCTCTCCCCCTCGGTTAGGATTCTTTCCGTCTTCCTCAAGTTGTGGCCATCGCCTGTGTCGTGTCGCAGTGAGAAGTGATGACAGGAGCCAAGGATGACATGGGAGAAGGCAGCAGCAAGCCCCAGGTGCCCTCCGTGACCCCCAGGCTTTCGGGCGTGCGCATTCCCTCCCGAAAGCGTCCGCGGGCATCGCCCGGGGAGGTCCTGGCCACTGCGCAGAGCCCCTCCCCCAGCCGCAACATCCGGGCTAACGGGAGGGCGCTGCAAGCACCCGAGGAAAGGAGGCTTTACCTGCTTTATTTTATGTCGGGAGCTGGTGATGCGCTCTGTGATGCTCTGATACGTGCGAATAGCCGTCGTCAGCTCCGTGTAGTGCTGCACGATCAGTTCATCCAGGTCACGGTCGCATTTCTCGTAGGCTTCTTCCAGGCGACCCTTCTCATTTTCTCTGTCTTCCACATCATCACTGGTAGACAGAGTCCTGACAAAGACAGAGACTACATCAAACTGAGTCAAACCTAAAGCAAAAAGGAAAAAAGTACAGCACAGGAAGAATAGTGAATAATGTTGCAATGACTATGTATGGGGCCAGGTAGGTACCGGAAATAATCAGGGGGATCACTTTATAAAGTATATGGTTGTCTAACCACTATGATGTAAACCTGAAACTACTACAAAATAATACGGAATGCAAACTGTCATTAAAAAAATTAAAAAGGAAAAGGAAGACCAGGTATTCTATATGTTAGCTCATTCATCCCACTAGCTAGGAAACAATTTACTAACAATAAATATAAAACCACCTTCACAGTAAATTCCAGCACCCCATCTAAATGGATTTGCTGGTTGCCTATCCAAGGGGTCTTCCCCTCACTTTTTTCCTTGGAATACCAATTTTAACCAGTTAACAGGCAGCACGAACTTCACAGGAGTCTGGGCCGGTCTCGACTTGTCTGAATGAATCCTGGTAATTCCAGTCCCCTTACCCGTCTGGTCAATGAGACTAAGGACTTCTAGGTGTAGCTTACTTACAAGTAAGATTATCAGGAAGCAGGCCCCTTTTCCCAACACTGAATACTGTTATACAAAGCGGAGATACTTAGATAATTCAGCCATCTTACAACCATGGAAGGGAAAGCTAAGAGGAATGCCAACCTACTGCTGTGATGTCATTTGGCCACCAAAGCGGCTGACCCCGCAGCTGCCTGACCTCTGGACTTGTTAGAGGAGATAATAAATATCCGCTGTTTAAGTCACTTTCAGTTGTCTTTTACATCCAGCTGAAACTGTGCTAACTGATAAAATTACTCACACTCTGAGCAGCCACCTTCCAAATAGCTACTTAAATGACCTCAATTTCACACAGAGCCCCCAGTGGCCTGGAAATAAGGCCATATGAATTCTAAAATCTGTTACAACAGCAATAATATCAATAATATGAGCTACGCTACAAGGCAGTCCCTGCATTTACTATTCTTCCAACAGCACTAACAAGACTGATATGAATCAACAATAACCAGGGAATGAGATAGATACACTTATTAAAAACCTTTCAATAACTTAGTTTGATACATTGGCCACAGATCTCTGTTTCCTACATTATTTTTCTTGGATAATTTTTTTTAATTTAGTGTTATAATCAGTAACAAAGAAACCTTTTTCTCTTATCTGCTGGCCACGGTAATTTAGAGTTTCATTAAATCCCCTCAGATTTGTCAGTTTATACATTCAGCACAATTTATTTCATTTATCTTTTTTAATTTAGGGAGGGAGTATTTTAGGCTCTCAATGATGGATGCAATCAATTACAAGTCCATCATTAGAGCCGCTTTCAGAGATGGTCTGCCGGCAAATCAATCACATGTCCACTCCTAGATCTTTGCTAGCAAAATCCTGTACAACAGACTTCTCAAAACTGTCATTTAGACCAGAGATCTTAATTCATGAGCCACATAATATATAAAACTTCTTTTGCAATTTAGAGGGAGATTCAGCAGGCCAGTCTCTCACTTCAATCTAACCGCCTAAAAGAATTTTGTAAATGTGTTACAGATGCCAAGAGATCTGATCTAGCATGAAATTGGGAAGTGGGGAGAGAATGTAATAAAGGAAAAAGGTGAGGCCTCTAAGGAATATGGGGTACACACACCCAGGAATGATTTCCAACACACTGGGAACTGTGAGACTTGAAGGCAGGCCTCTCCCATGCCAGATACCATGTCCTCCTCTGTCAACTGATGACCGTATACCAGGCTTCCTCCAAGGTTAGTTTCAGGTAGAGAATACTATGCAAGTGTTTGACTAATAAAGTAAATGAGAGTGGAGAATTTAAGGAGAATTTGGTTTCAAAGATAGACCTACCAACATTACTTACAATATTTGGGTACAGGGCAGCTAAGTATGTCTTCCTGTTATTTCTGTGATATATAACTTTGCTCTTTAAATCTGAAACCTTCCATGCTGTTAATCTAAAGTAAAGCACAATCAGAAAATGCCTTCAATTTATCAACTGTCTCAGAGGGAAGGGTTCCTAGATAATTAACTCCATTGTTTCCCCTTGTAACGGGAAACAGCCACAGAGTTTTCAAAGCTACACCGGATCGGTTTGCCATCTTCGCAATGCGTTGCACGATTTCCTCGCCACCATTTGTGGAAGGAAACATGGCAAACATTTCACACTGTTTACATTAAATAGCAGCATTACCATTAAGGAAAATGTCAGGCCCAGAGAGGACATCTTCTTGGGCATCAGCTGTCACGGTAACACATTACTGGAGCATTAGGGGTTATTTAGGAAAGAAAGGGTTACTAAAATGAAGATTGAGGAGTAAATTGAGTCTAGAGGGGGTTTTAGCTATTTTCATTTTTAGAGAAAATATTTATATAAGGAAAACAGCCTGTGCCAGCATTGCCCCACATTTGAAATTCATCCTCTTGATGTAAACTGGGCTGAATGACAATTTTCCTCTAGTAAAAAATACTTACATTAGGGAACTATGAGAGTACAAACCATTCAAGTTTTTTTGTTGTTTTTTGTTTTTTTTTTTCAATTAAAGGAAAGGAAGGCAGCAAGGATAAAAAATAATAATAATATCTGCTAACGTTTAGAGAGGTATACTAGCTGCCAGGAACCAGCTGTGCTACAGACTTGACGGGACGTAGACTTGTTTAATTCTCATAACAACCCTATGGACTTGGGCCTATCACCACGTTCCCTTGCCTTTTTACAGATGTAAAGGTCTGAAGAGGTCTGAAGAGGCTAATGTGCCCCACTTCACACAGTAAGGGAGGGAACAGTACAGGGATTCAAAACCCAGCTAGGAATGTTTTCATATTATGCTCCTTACTGCTCCAGAGTTATAGGCTCTGCAGTCAAACCGCCAGGGTGAGAACCCACAATTTCCTGCCCCTCTGACCTCAGTAATGGTATCTCACTTTGCTCATCTATAAAATGGAGATAGAAAGTTTACCTTCCTTACAGGGTTGTTGGTTAGACTTAAATGAGATCAAACAAGACCTGGCATATCATTAACACTCAGCCAATGTCGGCTGTTGTTACCAGCCACCGCAGCTGGAGTACCAGTAGCACTGGAAGCAGTAGGAGAAGCAGTGAAGACAGTAGCATTTTTCTACAACGTAATGGAAAGGACATCCTTGGGAGACACAGGTTCGAATTTCATGACCCCCAAACACTAGATCATTTGGCACTGGGTATGAGACTGGACCTCTCTGACTCTCACTTCACGCCTCCTTAATGCCAAGAACTGTGAAGAGTCTGAGATTTTTATCCTACTTACAAGCTGACAGGTTAGCCTGCCACAGTTTTATGGATGCTGGTGGAAGACACAAAACTCCTGGGGCAGCGACTAAGGACTTTATTACTCACAGCACAGCAACTGGCATGAGCACCAGCATGTTTGTTCTGTGTCCTTTCCCCAAGTCCCCTGGGGGTTAAACAGATGGGCCCCAATGGATGCCTGCACACACTGCGAGTCACTGGAGAGAATCCCGAGCTTAGAAACCCGAACCTTTTATACTAGGCAGTAAACATGCCTGCCGTCTGCTCTGGAGGGAAAGAGTCTCTCTTCCGAAGATGCCTGCTAGCAAACATCCTGACACAACAGTCTAAAACAAAAGGCACTCAGCACTTTGCTCAAAAGAACTCCTGACACACAACACTCCCATGGAACACGGTCTCCCAAAATGAAACTTAATTCATTGGTTTTCTCCAAGGACTGCATGATGTCAAGTAAATACAAATTCATTTCCAACCTGTTTTCATTTCAGCAAAATAAGGCCAGAAATACAATGTCTCACACAATGACTATTTGCAAAATGAATGAATGATAGAGCAAAAGAACAGACTGATTCCAGGGAGAAAGGTCCCAAGCATGCTACCAACATCCAGCAAACTTTGGTGTGAAATTGTCTCACTCTAAGCAGTCACTTGATCCAAACAGACAGCAGGATAGAAGAGAACATCTGTCACGTAGGTCACGCCACTGCCAGGTCAGGGTGCTCTCCTCAGCCTTCTAAGCCTCCAAGTGAGGAGAGCTCACTGGCTCACAAGGCAATCTGCTGCAATCCTGAACAGCTCCCCTTGCTGCAAAGCCTTTCATTGTAATAAAAATAAAACAAGCTTCTTTATGTCCATCCACCCATTGATCCTAGTTCCACCTTTCCCAGTAATACAAAATAACTCTATTCTCTCTTCCCTAAAGTTTCTCTTTAAATCATAAAGGACTCTCGACACTTCTTTTTTCCTCAGGTTAAACACCTCTCTAATTTCAACTGTTTCTTCCACAACATGGAAGCCCAACATCCTCGTTGCTTTCTTCTGAGGTCCCCTCAAAAGCAGCTAACACTCAGAACTTACTCCATGCCTCGCATTAATTGAAGCGGCTGACACAAAATAATTCATTTATTCCTGACA
Source organism: Mormoops blainvillei (assembly GCA_004026545.1). Lineage (NCBI taxonomy): Eukaryota > Metazoa > Chordata > Mammalia > Chiroptera > Mormoopidae > Mormoops > Mormoops blainvillei. Next base: position 298,799 of record PVJD01000420.1, read on the forward strand.
ACAGTTAAGAGGTAGATGCTGTTACTGCTGCTCTTTTTATGAATGAAGAGGCTGATTTGTGTTTCCCAGTCACAGGGCTTGTAAGTGGCAGTCAGGCCTCAAACCTGGGTGGTTTGGTTCTTAAAAGCCTCCCTATCTTGCCTCTCAGGAAGAGGTGCTCTTAATATGGTGTGGCCAGTCCAAAGAGGAAGAGATTTCGTAGCCCATAAAACAGGCACTAGCCCAAAGCTACACTGCATTTTTTTTACTGAGTCCAAAACTTAACCAAGGTCCCTTTGATGTTAAGTCCTAGCAAGCACCAGCTCTCACTCATCCTCTATTTGGAAAATTTTAATACTAAGTGCAGAAATTTACATGCATCCCTGTGTCCTACATTTGGGGAAGAGGAAGTGAAAGTGAGGTACCAGGTATAAATTAAGTGTCTATTACACACCAGGCAATGTAGTGGTTATTTTGCACACCTAATCTAAGACCATCCTCAAACCGATCTGATGAGATAGTATCACCGCCCTTTTTACAGATAAGGAATCAGAGGAACGGAGAGGTAAAGTAATGCTCACACATGCACACTCTTAATATATCAGAATTGGAATTATAACCAAGTATATTTGATTCCAAAGCGCATGCCTTTTCCAACATGTTACAAAATCCTACTTGTCCTAACTTCAGCTCCTGAGCTGCAGGACTACGCCACAATCAAGCTACAGCTCATACGCAAAGAGAACTGTTGGTAGCTAAAGATGTAAAAAAGAGCGCTAAGTAGTATTTTTAGTAGTGACGTCGAATCTGGACAAGGTGATTTAAAAAGCATGAGCTAAAAGACATGAGCAGGTAACAAATGGTTTAAAGTTGCCACCCCAAAATGCATTCAAAGTACAGGACCATTCTTTCGATATTTTTTTCCATTCCTATCTCAAAACCATTATGATTTACAAACTATTATTGCCAAGTTCATGGAGGAACATAAAAGTGTAAACTAGGCTTCAGTTAAGTTGTACATGAAGACATTTCTGGATCACTAAGAACTTTTTTTTTTACTAAGACAGTGCTGACATTTTGCGTGACAAATTAAATACATGTCTAACCATGACTAATTAAGCCCCGGGAAGATATTTATTTACCTCATGGGCTAAAAGGACCATGGTGCACACGTTAAGCCACTGTTAACAGCGCCTACTAGGATGTTAGATTGTTGTAGTGAATTCAGTCATCAGCTCTAAGCAGGTCCTGTCAACCAGCAAAACCCAGCACGAATAACCGCAGATCTAAAACCGAAGTGGTCAGTTTCCTTTTTTTATATCAGCTTCTGTGTTTCACGGTAGCCAGTCAAGTGTTTTGAAAGGAAAATCACTAGTCACTATCCCTGGCTCCTCTATGGAGCAATTTTGCTCTCACTTGGGACTCAATAGAGTAATGGAGTGCAGACAGGAGAACACACGCAGAAGTTGTTATTACTCTTTAAAAAGACAAAAGACCAAATAAAAGAAAAAGCACACCTATGAAAACAAGGCTGGTCACCCAAAGGGAACCCATCATTCATGAGGAACAGTAACCCTCAGTCAAAGATAGAAGAGGACGCGACAAGGAAGAAGACAAGTCTGGAGCGCTATCATTAAGAAACGCACCAGAAAAGCTTCTCCCCGCTCTCATCGGGTATGTCAAACACGAGGTCTGACCCGGGACGAGTCACTTAAGTTCTCTGGGTCAATTTCTTCCCTTGTCAAACAGACGAGAGGAAGAGCACCTGCCTCACCAGGTGGTGGCAAGCGTAGGAGAAGTGTGTAAACGAGCATCGTGAAATATGAAGTGCAAAGTGTGGACGCATACGCCGTTAGGAACAAAATACATCGCCCACGAATCACAACTCTGCTGGCCCAAATTCCTTAAAGCCTCTGTCGTTCAAAAGCCCCTGAGGATATTTATTTGTGGACTGACATCAGACCTTGTCTCTGTACTCTTACGAGACTGGGTACGGCAAGTGCTTAGGAAAAGCTAGATGATGAGCAGCAGCCAGACGCAGGATCCGAAGAAGGCACAGAGGGCAGTCCCCTGCCTTAAGAAACAACTGGAACTAAGTTATCTCCCACAGAGCAATGTCTGCTCAAAAATGTCTAGGAAAGGACAAGCAACAGGAGTGACCCTATTTAGTTCATTTATTCATTCAACAGAGAGTCGTGAAGCACCTACTCCTTAGCAGGCCCCGTTCGAAGTGGCTGGAGATGCAGCTGTGAACATAGCCAATGCCTGCCTCATGAAGCTTCCCTTCTCCTGGGGAGGCAAAAAACAGAGAGAAACACGGCCCGTGGTGGCCGGGAGGTGGCAGCAGTAGAAAATGGAAGGCAGGGCAGGAAGGTGGGGGCTATGTTACAAATGGAGACCGGAAGGGCCTCTCAGATCAAGACAGCACTTGAATGGAGCTTTCTAGATAGTGAGGGGCGGGGGATGGCGCTGTCCAGAAGAGCTGATTCCAGAAAGAACAGAAGACAGACAGGCTCTAAAGCAGAGCATGCCTGGCCTGATCAAAGAAGGAATGGCGAGGTGATCAACGTGGTTTTAGAGAAGTAAGGAAAGGTGATGGGGTAAGATGAGGTCAGGGAGGAAGCTGGGGGCCAGATCAGTTACAGCCTTATGGACTTTTACTCTGAAAGTGTTCTTTGAACCCACTTGGGGGTTAGCACCCATGCAAAGAACGATAGCCTTCAACCAGGATTGAATAAGGAATACTAATACTGAATAATAACACTGACTTCCACGTGTGATTTTAATTCTATCCTACCTCTGTCCAAAAATGATCTGAGATGGTTTATATGAGAATGTAGATAACACAAATGAGAAAGCGGAACTAGTTAAAATGATGCAGGACAAAACAATGCCATATAAATGTAAAACACAAGTATGCTGGTCATTTGAGCAAACATAGTCTATATGAAATGAGCCCTCAAGCTAACTCTGAGGTTCCTAGTAGCCAAAGCAAAATGGGATACAAAGCCAGTTATACAGTTGCCATTTTCAAAAAGATAGATTCCTGTTCCTCTGAGGAAGCAAACTTTAAACAAGTCTTAAATTCTAAAAGAAATCTTTCACTTAAAACAATAAAGAAAACATTATACAATACAGTGAACAATGTCCTCAACAACCTTCTGGGAAGAAAGTAATAAATTTTATACAACCATTCCTAGTAAGTCATTCAGGAACATAACATTAAAATGCAACTCAGACGTAGAGATTTTGAAAGACTCTGAATATAGTCCAAGTAAGAATTTTTCCAATGATCCATTTTAACCTATGGATAAAAATTAGAGAATTATAGGACTAAATGGGTCAAATCATGCTTTATGAATTTCCCCCTCATAACAAACGTTTTAATAGTTCAAGCTGACCAGACAGTAGTTGTTTTTAAAAACAGTCTACAGTGCAAATATTTTGGATTGGAGAGTTAGTTAAACACCATAAGCCAGAAAAGCATGTAGTGAGGCTGACAACCAATTATGAAAAATTAGGAGCCTGACCCAGCTGGTGTGGCTCAGTGGACTGAGTGCCGGCCTACGAACCAAAGGGTCACTGGTTCAATTCCCAGTAAGGGCGCATGCCTGGGCTGCAGCCAGGTCCCCGGTGGGGAGATTGTTAGAGAAAATCACACACTGATGTTTCTCTCCCTCTCCTTCTCCCTCCCTTCCCCTCTCTCTAAAAAGAAATAAATAAAATCTAAAAGAAAAGAAAAAAGGAAAAAAAGAAAAATCAGGAGCCTGGCCGGGGTCCTGCCTGAGCCTCAAGGTTACCTGTGGGTAATGACAGACTGTGTATGGAAGCAATTTAGGGCGCTCCAACAGAGTAACGAGCCCCTAGAGTTCCATCTGTTAAGAACTGAATTGTGACACCCCTCCCCATTAATGTGGAAGCCCTAACTCCCAATGTGACTATATTTGGAGATAAGGTCTATAAACGAGGTGATAAAGATTAAGTAAGTCTAATGGAACTGGGTGTCCTTTTTAGGAGAGGAAGAAATGTAAGAGAGCTCTCTCCCCATGTACTCAAGACAGGAAAGTCCACATGAGGTCCCTAAGAGAAGATGGCCATGTATGAGCCAAGAAGAGAGCCCTCACCAGAAACCAACCCTGAAAGTACTTTGACCTTGGACTTCTAGCCTCCAGAACTGTAAGAAAATAAATTTCTGTTGTTTAAGCCACTCAGTCTGTGCTATTTTGTGACAGCCCAGGCAGGCTAAGACACCACTCTATGAAACACAGGCAGCATTATCTGGGTTGGGTAAATTCTCAAGACATCTTATCAGTCACCTTCTCCCTGAGCCATAGCGGTACAGATTCTTGGCAAATCCACAAGAATTAGCTGCCTAACACAGCCACAGAGAACTAAACTAATTAACCTGTTATAAGAAATATTTAACATAATACATCTGAATTTTGGAGACACCTGCAGAATAATAAGCATTAGGTCATGCTTTCTGAAAACAGTTAATAGGCTTAACTGTCCATGAAGGGTATTCCTTGTTGGCATCCCAAGACCTCTCCTCCAGGAAAAATAAAGATTAACAAAACAATTAATGGAAATCCCTTCAAGTAACTCAGAAAAACTAATTACAAGTAGGGCTCCACATATCCCAAAATCACTTATCAGGAAGTTAGAGCTCTACAGAGCACGATCTACAGTAAGATCAAATCCCCTCAGTGATCCCCATTCTGGAAAGCAAAAAAAAAAAAGGGGGGGCCTCTGAGCCCACAAACTGGATGCCATCAAACAGCTGTACTCCACTCCTCAATCAGTGCTGCCCTCTCTCTCATTTGGGCAATTCTAACTAATTTTTTTAATTGCATAATAGAAAGAGCAGTAGATAAGGAGTCATCTTTATTTCATAAGTATTCTATCTAACATTAACATAAAGGCAAAAACTGAGTACTTGAAAATTCAACAAATACTCAAAGATTAACTAGTTTCAGAACCTCGCTCCAAGTAAGACAAAAATTAACTATTAGCTTATTGATCTTTCTAGAATATAACATTCCTTTTTGTTATTGATCCCAACACAAGAAAAAAGAGCCTAGAGGTGATATGATTCTTCAAAGCATTATCCTATTCTCTGTCCCAACATGCTTTTAACCAGAAAGTATTAGGTTATACTATTAGGTCTCTTTAGCCCTTATTTCAAAGTATGAGCACCAGATTTTCTTTTCCTTTAAAATGCAAACCAATAAACTTAAATGCCTGACAGCAACATATAAGGACTCTGTCAGCAGGGGAAGTAAAGGCCGTCACTAAGTTTGAGTTTGAGTGAAAGTGGAAGTTGAAGAGGAGGAAGGGAGATTGCCGAGAATACAAACGTTCACCAAACAAGCTGAGAAGGTCTTCAAAGACCTTTTACACTAAGCAGAGCACTCTGTGTATGATGAGTAGTCTATTAATGCTTTTGATGAATTATAAAAATAACAAACCCTCATCATTATTCTGAATTGGTATGAAAAATTCACAGTAAAGAAATGTTTGAGACGTGCGTCACTACATAATCACGCAAGATATGGCTTCACCCGAAACATACCCAAATCTGCATTACACTTTTAGATCGATTTTATTATGTTCAATTATACACTGCAATGTTTGTTTCTTAATTACGTCTTATTAGAGCCCACAAAATACAGGATAATCCCATCCCAACTGATAGCAATTCACAATGACTAACAAGTCCCTCTGAAAAAGTTTCCTGATGCATAGAAATAATATCCCTTAATTCAGTACAAAAAGATGTATTTAATACCAAGTGACAGTAAGCAATTTCTGCTTTAAAGTCAATTGAAAATTCACTGGTGTCTTGCTTCAGACAGCACTTAGGGCCAATTACTACACCAAACACATGCAGTTTTTCACTATTTCAATTAATTTGGTTACACAAAACACTTCTGGGGATCAAAAGCTATAAATCTTGTAGCCAACAGAGAAGGCCATTATCTAAAATTAAGTAAAATCGCCCCCACTAACATATCAAACCAAACCCAGGGCTGACAAAGTCAAGTTAAAATCTCCCCCCGCCCTCAGTGAGCCAAGCTGCCTCTTCTCCCTCTTCCATTTCAAGCCCCACGTCCTCCTTCAAGCTTTGTCCACTGTGACCCTAGTTTGCACCTCCAGGGGAATATTTTTGTTACAGCATTTGGTCATTTGAAGGGTGTATGCTGTCTCCTAATGTGGAGTTTCTGATGAGTTCCTCAGAAATGGTGTCTTCTAAGATATTAATAGGCGTTATGTGGTAATAGGTTACTTCAGAAATTCTGGATTACACAGATTGCAGGTTTCTTAACTGCAGGCACCCAGGAGACTTTAACAGGTTAATGTGCCAGGTACTTCTGGCGGAGGGGGCTGAGTAGAGGCTGGGTAGACAGGACATGAAAAATTAATTATTGAGCATTTCTGTAATTTATTCATCTACAGAACCTAGTCATCCCACCTGCTTCCCTGTCCTCAGCATATACACGTATATAAGCACACATACACACATTTTTATTAAAGTTTTCAAACACACACAAAAACTAAGACACTTGTTGAGTACACCCAGCTTCAACAATTAAACACGGTCCAATCATGTTTCAACTTACACTGACTCGAACCCTCTTTCCCAATTATTTTGAAACAAATCTTAGACATATCATTTTTATTGGTATATATTTCAGTATACATTGCTTTGTTTAAAAAACAAAGCCATAATGCCAGTATCTCAGTTTTTTCTAAAAGTTAAAATGAGAACTGGTTTTTTAAAGTGCATTCCTATCACCTGTAAATCAAAACCGATTTTGGTCGGGCAGGTCAAGTGGCGACTGAGACCTGATGTCTCTAACAAGCTCTCAAGTAATATTTTGAGTGAAAAATAATGTCTCCCATAATACAATGACAGGCACAACATTTTAAATGGAAAATCGCCTTTTGAATTATGTGCCACTTTATTTTTTGCAACAGCTTTATAAAAAAAATTTTTTTTAAGAATAAATGAGCAGAGGAGGCCAAAGGGGGAAAACTGGGACAACTGTAACAGAATAAACAAGAAAAAAAGAATAAATAAAAGTCAGGAAAGATTATCTGAAGGATCTTAAAATTTCCTTACCAAGTCAAATTGTACACAATTTTCCCTTCAAACTTTCTGTTAAATGGTGGGTTTCCGTGTTTTTCAGGTGAAATTCCCTGCAGATAAAGGACTGGCTAACTCATGCCATGGCTTGAAGGCAGTTCGAAGTGTAGGAGGCAACAGAAGAGAAGACCACGGGGAACAGAGCTCATCACTGCAAACTGACAAATGCAAGCCCAGACCACAACCTTCCAAACAGAAGCAAAGCAAACCCGCCACCGACAAAGGGTCAAAACATTCTGCCACCCCAAGAAAACCCACTCATCGCTACATGGGCCCCTGGGCTAACAACTACCAGGACCATCACAGTCATTAAAGAAGCAAAACAGAAAAGAACTATATTCCTACAAATAAAGAAAGACATAAACAGATACAGAAGTTCCAAATCATTTCTAAGACTTCTGAAGGAAAAGTTCCTGAAAAAGTACTACATGAATTAAAAGGTATTCAACTGTTTAATTAAATACACTGCAAAATACTGAAAAATCAGGAAAACTAGCCATGCCAAGATAGCTAGTTCGCTTTCATGTCATAAGTTTTCACACACGTCTGACTATTCTTCCTCTCTGAGCATATGCAACCATCTGAAACAACTTACCAAAAAAAATAAAAAAAAACACGACAGGTTTCAAACTTGAACATTAAGGCAGTTAGAGCTTGCGGGGCAGAGGTATGGAGAGAAGAGAGCTCCCAAAAGAGGGCTGGAGATCTGTCAAGTACCTTCCTTGAGTCTTCAGCTAGGTATCATCAGTACATGCGGGAGGAAACTACTCAAAGCCAGGAGAAGTACCACCTTGAAAGGGAACCCTAGTGCACTGTTGGTGGGAATGCAGACTGGTGCAGCCACTGTGGGAAACAGTATGGAATTTTCTCAGAAAATTAAAAATGGAACTGCCTTTTGACCCAGCAATTCCATTGCTGGGATTATACCTTAAGAATCCTAAAACACCAACCCAAAAGAACCTATGCACCCCAACGTTCATAGCAGCACAATTTACAATAGCCAAGTGCTGGAAACAGCCTAAGTGCCAATCAGTAAATGAGTGGATCAAAAAACTATGGTACATTTACACAATGGAATACTACACAGCAGAAAGAAAGAAGGAGCTCCTACCCTTCACGAGACCATGGATGGAACTGGAGAGCGTTACGCTAAGTGTAATAAGCCTGGTGGTCAAAGACAAATACCATATGATCTCAACTATAAGGGGAACCTAATCAACAAAGCGAACAAGTGAGCAAAACAGAACCGCAGACATAGAAATAAAGAATATACTGACAGTAACCAGAGGGGAGGAGAGAGGAGGAAAACGGGAAAGGACGGGAATGGTCGTCAAGGAATGTGTATAAAGGACCCATGGACAAAGACAAGGAGGGGAAGGACTGAATGTGGGAGGTGGGGATGGGTAGGGTGGGGGAGAATAATGGGGGGAAATAGGGATGACTGTGAGCAACAACAACAAAAAAGCAGAAATAAAAAGCATTAATGGGAACAATTAGCTGAAATCATACCCAAACTCTCATCATTCACAGGGCACTGGAAGGCATACTCAACAGGATTTTGTCATCTTGGTGAGACAAAATTGGCCTTAGACTAAAGCTCTGGGCCTGAAAAGACCACACTGTTCCCAAGTATTGGATTGCCCAAAAAGTCTGTTACATTAGTGCTTAGTTGTCTTTAAATTCACTGGAAACAATTTTGTTAAGATTGTATTGTGACAGCTGTCAGATCAGCATGTATCTAAAACATAAAAACTTATCAAAATTGGTGAATTTTGGGGCAGCAATTTTAATATTGAAGATGGAAGAAGATATGCAACACTTTTCGTGTGGTCCGCTTCATTATTTCAAGAAAGGGAAACACTGAAATGAAACACACAAAAAAAAAAATTTGTGCAGTATGTGGAGAAGGTGCTATGACTGACCAAATGTGTCAAAAGCGGTTTGCAAAGTTTCTTGGTACTACTGACATTTTGGCCAAATAATTCTTTGCTGTGGGGCTGGTTTACGCATTGGAAGGTGTTTAGCAGCACCCCTGGCCTCTGCCCACTGGAAGCCAATAGTGGAGGAGAGCCAACATACTCAAAATACCCAAGTCAATAAAGTTATTGGTAAAAATGAAAAAATGTGTCTTTTATTTTATGGGAAAAAGGTAACAGACTTTTCAGCCAACCTCATAACTTAACTACATCCCAGAACAAAACTCAGGAATATTTACAGGAAAATAAAGACATCCAATATCAGTACCCAACAAGGTAAAATTTACAGTAGCTAGCAACCAAAGAGTGGGAAGCCAATAAAGGAAGCGCAGTGGGGGGGAACAGTAATCTACTGAAACTAACACAAAAACGAAACAGATGATAAATCCACATAACTTCTGGCTGTAAAATCCAGTGGGGGTTGGGGCAGCAGAAGAAACTGCCGGATTTTCAGGAGACTCCGTTTAAAGGGCCCGCACAGTCTTAGAATGTACACAAACTCACCCATTCTGGGTTTCAGCACCAGGGCAAGAGTTGGAAGGGTGCCAGTCACACACAGGAAGGGGGTGAAGTGACTGGAAATGGGGTGAGCACCAGGCAAACCTCCAGGAGTCGGGCAGGTGCACTGTGCCCTCTCCGAGTTCCCCCACGCAGAGCCACAAAGCAGTGAAGAAGTTGCCCCATCCTGGCTATTACCTAAGGCTCTGCCCCATGCAATTTACAGATGCCTTTTCTACAGCAGGCCTTGCTACTAAGACAGGGAGTCAAAGCAGCTCTACCTAATATACAGAAACAAACATGGGGAAGCTGCCAAATTGAGGAGACAAAGAAATATCACCCAAATGAAAGAACAGAACAAAACCGCAGAAAAAGAACTAAACAAAACAGAGATAATCAGCCTATCAGATGCAAAGTTAAAACCACTAGTGATTAGGATGTTCACATAACTCAATGAGTAGGGCAACAACATAAAGGAAGAAAGAATGGTTCACTAAGTGAAATAAGAAAAACCTACAGGGAACCAAGAGTGAAGGGGAGGAGATCGGGATTCAAATCAATGATTTTGAACATAAGGAAGAAATAAGCATTCAACCAGAACAGCAAGAAGAAACAAGAATTCAAAAAAAACAAAGATAGTATAAGAAGCCTCTGGGACATCTCCAAACATATCAACATCTGAATCATAGGGATGCCAGAAGGAGAAGAGGAAAAGCAAGAAACTGAAAACTTATTTGAAAAAATGATAAAAGAAAATTTCCCTAATTTGGTAAAGGAAACAGACATACAAGTCCAGGAGCACAGAGAATGCCAAACAAGTTGGACCCAAAGAGGACCACACCAAGGACACACCATAATTAAAATGCCAAAAGTTAAATAGAGAATCTTAAAAGCAGCAAGAGAAAAGGAGTCAAGAAACTGACAGGGATGCTGGAAGTGTTCTCCATCTTGATGTGAGTTGTAGTTACCCAGGTAAAAATGCATCAAGCCATATACTTAATAAATGTACACTTCACTATATATCTGTGTATCTGGAAAAGGGAAACAAAGTAAGCCTATAAGTTGGCATATAGAGTAAGATTCCATATTTACTAAAAAAGTATTTCTATCCATACAACATTTCAGACACACACACAGAGAGACAGAACATGAGCATGTGTGCACGAGAGAGATGTCTGGAATTAAGTTCACCTAATTTCAATGAAGGAAACTTATAAAGGATAAAGTTTAAAATAATTTTTTATTTTATCTTCACAGTTTTCTGCATTTCTATTGTTTGGATACCTTGAATGAGTGCATACTATTTTTATAACAATACGGTGATTCTTTTTTAATGGAAGTAAAGTTATTAATAGTAGTTAATTCTGGGTGAAGAGAATATGAGTAATTTATATTTTCTTCTCTGTAATTTTCTATATTTTTAATTCTCCCACTTAAAAAGTATTTATATAACTACAAAGACTACATACTAACATGAAAAAATTTTGTTATGCGAAAAAATGTTAACTTTTCTTTTTATGTATGTGTACAAGGTCCACATTAAAACCTTAAAGAAGGAAAACAGGAAATATTTTGGGGAAATGAATTATTGGACAATGTTTCTCCTTTATACCTACATTTTTTACAAATTTGTGTGATTGAATTTTTATAAAACAGGAAACCTTGAAATGGCAAGTGTGTGCAGAAGAGGCCAGGCACGGGACACTGCTGAAGGCCCTGCGTGCACCCAAGAGTGGGGGCGAGGATAATCTGCTCTTCAAATAGTGCTACAGCAACTAGACATCCACGTGCAGAAAAAAGGAATCGAGACACAGACCTTACACTCTTCACAAAAAAGTAACTCAAAGTCAGTCACAGACTTAAATATAAAACTCCTAGAAAGTTACCTAGGAGAAAATTTAGATGAGCTTAGGTATGGCAACGACTTTTAGATACGACACCAAAGACACAATCGGTGAAAGAAAATAATCGATAAGCTGGGCTTCACTAAAATCAGAAACTCCTGCTCTGGGAAAGGCAATGTCAAGAGAATGAGAATGCAAGCCACGGACTGGGAAAAAATGTTTGCCAAACACATGTATCCAGATACATTCAACAGCAGTGTCTAAATGACAGTGAAAGAAAACACTCCCCTCTTAATTTTTTAGTAGAGCATACTTAATAGAGACAGTCATTAAAAATGCCCAGTTTCTGAAGATGTGGGGGGGTGCGTGTGTGTATGTGTGTGTCTGTACATATATATGTATATACACATATATACCATATATACATACAATGGAATATGACTCAGCCATTAAAAGGAATGAAATGTTGCCATTTGCAACAACATGGATGGACCTAGAGGATATTACGCTAAGTGAAATAAGTTAGACAGAGACAGACAACTACTATATGATTTCGCTTATATGAGGAGTCTAAAAAAGACAGAGCAAATGAACAAGCAAAACAAAACAGAAACAGACTCAGATACAGAGAACTGATGGTAGTTGGTGTGGGGGCGGTGGGGGGGAATGGGTGAAAAAGGTGAAAAGGAGTATGAGGTACAAATGTCCAGTTATAAATAAGTCATGGAGACATAATGTAGAACATAGAAAATATAGTCAGTAATATTGTAATAACTTTCTGTGGTGACGGACTGATTACTAGACATCGCAGTTATCACATCCTAAGGTATGTAAATGTCAAATCACCATGTTGTATACTTGAACCTAACATAAGATTGCATGTCAGCTATACTCGGTAAATAATTTTTTATAAAAATCTAGTTTCTGCAAAGACCGCAGGAAAATAGGTACTCTAATACACCACTTAGGGGAGTGTAAATTACCACCTGTCAAAATACAGAAGGCACACAGACGTACTCAGATGCGGCTATTCCAGCGCCGCTGCCTTAAATTTAAGTCATGGATATACCCTCAATGTACATGAATCCTCACAGCAATATATTTTTGACAGAAGATAAAAAGAAATAAAGAAACAACTAAAGTGTTTAAAAACGAAATAAAAGGTGGCCACCAATTAAACAGATCACGTTGCATCGTATGACAGAATGCTACACAGCCACTAAAAAGAATGACAGAGGTCAATGTGTGCTGCTAGAAAAGATCTCCAAGACACGCTGATACAGAGAAAAACAAGTGAACAAAGGTTAAAACATACACATAGTATGATCCCATTTGTTTGAAGAATATTTATTATATGCAATCTTTAGGAATATTCCTTAAGTGTGTATATAAGTTCATAAACATTAAACTGGTATATTAAATATATATCCTTTTGTTAAGATTATACATTCACGCTTACTTAAATATAGTCTTCTATTTTCCTCAAGGGACCACAAGACACTTAACAGGGTTATATTGCAGTTCAGAAAGGAAATGAACAGGGAGAAAAGTCTCCACTTCTTTTTATTCTGTTCCTCCTCAAATATTTGAATTTTTTAAATATGTGACTAATTTTAGAACATTATGCGTATAATTTTAGCAATCAGATATAATTTTTTGATGGCAGCAAGAGTTCTCTAGGCAAAGAGATCACAGCCCTTCAACTTGCTTGCGTATAGTCTTTGTGTCTATAATCTGATAAATCTATTTTATATTTTATGTTGGTTTGCATTTTGTTTTACGTACACACATAAGCAAACATTATTAAATCTAGCATCTTTAAGCTGACTCTCAAATTACCAAATAATAACTATCTAAATTCAACTACACAAGGTTCCCTGGGTACAAAGAGAATATTCTGACAACAGCAATCAAACTTTCTAGCCAACCTGGCAAGGATTGTTCTGGAGGAAAATTAACATAACCTGGTTGCTATCTGGCAAACATTAAAATCAAGTTTCTAACTAGAGAAGATGCAGATGCTAAAAATGAAGAAATAAACAGTTGAGAGCCTTCTCTATGCCAAACTATGCCAGGCACATTCATTTACTCTTATTTAATTTTCCCAAAACCACAGCAGATCATCTTATTACCCCATTTTACAAATAAGAAAGTAAGATAACAGGGGTTTTAAGTAACTGGTCCAACGTTACTTTACATGAATAATACAGTAAGTTTCTACTAACTATACTGCACTGCCCACCGAAGGCTGTGACCACACCTATCTACAAGCAACGGCTTGAAAAAAGAATGACCAGTCACTCAACATTAAAACCATATGCCTCGGCCCCGGCTGGCTCTGTAGATTGAGCGTCAGCCTGCAAAGCAAGGGGTTGCTGGTTCGATTCCCAGTCAGGGCACATGCCTCAGTTGTGGGCCAGGTCCCCAATAGGGGGCGCGTGAGAGGCAACCACACATTGATGTTTCTCTCCTCTTTCTCCCTCCCTTCCCCTCTAAAAATAAGTAAATAAAATCTTTAAAAAAGAAAGAAAAAGGAAAAACCATATGCCTCAAAGCCTTCAAGAAATTCCAATACTGAAAATTATACATGAGGTTAGAAACTACAACATAGGTTCCCAATATATTAGTTCTGCATGTTTAGCCAGAAGAAAAAAAGAATGGAGATTTTCCCCCTTGCATCCACATATGCTATCAGATGTCCCAGGACTTCCAGAAAGTTTAAAAAGTTTTTAGTCTCCAACTATTCTAGCAGTAATTTTCAAACTAGTGACAAGAGTTCCCAGGGTACAAAGGGAGCCGAAAACCCTAAAAACCCTTCCGACACAGGCTCCAATGAAGAGAGGTGCTGGAGCCCACACCAGCCACCTAACACACCTGCAGGACTCTGCTCTGGACGGGATCCATGTCCCTGTCCTGACCCAGGTTCCGTCAGAACCCTCAAAGCTGTGTGTTCAAAGCTCTCATCGAAGCCTGGAGCCCCTCAACAAGGTCGTCTTTGAATTAAATATGGGCATGACCAAAATACACTGAGGAACTTAACAGGTGTCCACAATAAAGGATTCTCTCAGTTGCTGACATTCCATCTTCTGTGAAGACCTGAAAGTTGATGAAAACGTGAGCCTTCAACTGCCTTCACGCCTCCTTTACGTGTGGCCAAAGTCTGTCTACAAAAGCTCGGCTCCAGGGTTTCAGTAAAGTCTCCTCAGTCACAGCCAAGTTTACCTTCCCAATTAAACCAGCTATTAACGCCCAACTTACAAAGAGAGGAGTCAACATTTAACTGGAAAGCAAATCACCTAACTGTAAGTGGTAGACCCATTTCCCAATTAAAAATCTGACAAGAACTCACCAAAATAAAACACCATCTCCCAAATGCCATCTTGCTTATTTCCTGTTAAGAAAGGCTTCCTGCTCTACCTTCACACCAAACACAAGGCTGGGTTGGGGTGGGGGGATCAATAGTAACGTAGGAAAATGCTGTGTGCATGCACGGGCATGAAACTGTCCAGACCATACACCAGCAGGAAATCAGGCCTCGGCCCTGCAATTAGTTCCATTTTAAAGGGCCAATGGCAAGACCTAAAACCAACAGCTGCAGTTAGCAGCAGCCCCCAACAGGCTCAATCTCAAGCACCTTCTGTCCCATCAAAGCTCCACTTCACAACCTGAGGACCTCTTCTGCAAAGCCACGGGAGTTTGCCCTCTGAAACATCTGACTGTCCTGAAATATTTTTTTAAATGCTTTTTAAATGGTTAAGAATTTCATTTATGAGTCTCAAGGTACTTTAAAAAAATACTTATCAGCCAAATGTAATACTTTCATTACAATTATACTATGCTTCATCTTTAAATTACTTTGATGGACTACCACACTAGTCAAACTAGAGTCTAACCATTTGGTACCATAGTTAAATACTGATGAGATTTGGATATTCCATGTCTACACCTACTCTGTCCGTAGGTCAAACTCTTGTTCACCTGTACTTTTTTGATCCAGTGTTAAAAGATGACTCTTATACAATAAAAATGCTCCTCTAACTAATAGGAATAGCATTTAAAAATACATAAAAACTTATGTTAATACATAATATTGTCTAGAAATGACATTTTTTACATATCCAAACAGGAGAATTAAGGGAGAAATTTTAACATTCACTATTCAAAAACGAAAAACTGCTCAGTGATAAAAAGACAAAGCTAAACTAAGCAAACTTTTCAAAGGACAGCGGATTCTTTCACTAACAAGTAATTTCCTGTGACAAAATGATAAATGCAAGAAAACACAGAAAACTGGCACATACAGTTCCATGTAACCTGACGATGTAGCTCAGACTTTATAAATATGAGTCAAAATGTGTCTTCCTGCCCTGGCCAGGTGGCTAAGTTGATTAGAGCATAGTCCCATACACCAAAAGGTTGTGGGTTTGATTCCCAGTCAGGGTACATATCTAGGTTGGGAGTTCGATCCCCAGTTGGGGTCCATAGGGAAGGCAATGATGTTTCTCAAATAGATGTTTCTGTTTCTTTCTCTCTCTCTCTCTCTCCCTCCCTCCGTCCCTCCCTCCGTCTCTCTCCCTCCCTCTCTCTCTATCAATGAACATATCCTCAGGTGAGGATATAAATAAATAGGCTTTCCTTTTTGAGGCTTGCTGCCTCAAGCTATGGTGTTTGAGAGAGAATTTGAAAAGAGGTTAAGGATAAGAGGAGGTAATCAAAGTTTTATACCAGGAATTAAGAATCATGAGCACAATGTTGCAAGAAGGGTAACGCAGAGAATACAAACTGAACAGCTAAGACAAAGCAGCAGCTACAGAGTGACAGAACAATTCACTAACAAGAAATATAACTTATTTTTTTGTTGTTTTATTGAGATATTGAGTTGGCCAAAAAGCCCATTTTTTCCATAAAATAAAAGACACATTTTTCATTTTCACCAATAACTTTATTGATTTGTATATTTTGAATATGTCAGCCATCTCCCGCTATTGGCTTCTAGCGGGTAGAGGTCAGGGTGCTGCTAAACATCTGCCAATGCAGAAGGCAGCCCCACAATTATTTGGCCGAAATGTCCATCGTACCAAGAAAACTTCACAAACCACATTTGACACATTTGATCAGTCACAGCATCTTCTTCATACACTGCACAATCTTTTTTTGTGTTGCAGTTGCATTTTTACCTTTCTTGAAATAACAAAGCATAATACACTGAAAATGTTGGGTATTTTCTTTCATTTTCAATATTAAAATGGCTGCACAAAAATTCACCAGTTTTGATAATTTTTTTTAAATGCACGCTGATAGGACAGCTGTCACAACATAATCTAACAAAATTGTTTCGAATGAAGTTAAAGACAACTTAAGCACTACTAGAGCCATCGTACAGAAGAAAATGTAAGGGACTTTTTGGCCAACCCAATATAAATGACACATAACATTATACAACATGATTTATGTGTTTGCTGCAATATGATTACCACAGTAAGTCAATATCTATCACCTCACAGTACAAATTTTTTCTTGTGATGAGAAATTTTAGGATATACTCTCTTAGCAACTACATTCCCCATTCTGTTCCCTGAAGCACTTGGCCCCAACTCTCCTCCAACCCAAATACCAAAGTAATACTACCATCCTCCTCTCATTCAGTGCTACTGTTTATGAAATTTAAACCACTGGGTATGTTCTAAAGCACATCAGGGAGGAAAACAACAAGGAGAGTGAGTTAGTAACACCCTCACTCCAACCCCAAAATTTTCCTGTGACTCAAAGAAATGAAATACAAACATTAACATTCTGATATCAACAACATCAGTCTTTAAAAGGTCACATGTAAACATGAACCCCAATCCCTACTAACCTTGCCCAGAATGCTAGGTGTGGATACTCCATTTACATCATGCTGGTAACAGATATAACAAAATAAAAGTGTTGTTCAAATGGCCTAAGGAGGTCAAAGACAAGGAAGAAAAATGAAAACAAGAATACGCAACAGAAGTCGGAGTGGAAAATGCCTAGGACTAAATCACCATGATGTCAGAGTAATATGCGTGGGTATAAGAAATGGATGGATAACCACAAAATCACACTCCACACCACCCAGCATCAGGAAATTTCCGACACAAAGGCAACCAAAAGCAATGTGTGTTTCTGAATCAGTATCGGAATTTTTTTTTAAGCTTTAATTTTTTTAACGCTTTTTTCAAATATAGGGCATTTTGGGGTAAATGTAACTGCATTCAAGAAAACTGATATATAGCATAAAACAAATGGGTAAAGCCTACAGAATCATAAGAACACCAGTGAGATGGTATATTTTATACAGCTGCTAACATCCCTAATTCCCCACTTCACTTCCACTGGAAGTAATTACTCCTCTTGAATTCCATCATATTCCATCTGTCACTTCCAGTCTTGTCATAGTTTTTACTTACATATTTTATCCTTCAAATACAGCCTACTTTATAACATGTTGTAAGTATAGTCTACTGTAACATCATGTGAGATCAGTCTTTGCAAAACTCAGGATATTCGCTTATTTATTCAATAAATATTTCCAAAGGCCCTGACAGCTATGGCTCAGTTAGCTGGTAAAGCGAAAGGTCGCCGGTTCAATTCCTAGTCAGGGCACATGCCTGGTTGGAGGTTCCGCCCCCAGTTGGGACATGTGTGATGGATGTTTCTCTCCCTCTCTTTCTCCCTCCCTTAACTCTCTAAAAATAAATAAATAAAATCTTTTAAATAAATTAATATTTCCAAAGTACATATAAGTGACAGGACCATACTATAAACAGGCAAAAAATATGTACTGTTCAAATGAATGCTGACTGCAAGGTAGAAAAACATAAAACAAGTTCAAAAAAGAATCCAAAGAAATCATGTATTTTATTTCCACAGGGGATTAGGATGGGAAGCTACAAATATTCTAATACTATGAAACATCTACACTACCTGTGTATTGTCACAGCAAGAAAGTGTGTCCTCAACAGAACATTTCCTTTGCATGACCTCCAAGTACATTAAGTAGTTCCATACTGAGAATTATATTAAACCTTTAAAATGTTTTTGTATTAATGATTTAATATGCCATAATCTTAAACTAGAGGTCCCTAAATAACACCCCTGAGATGGGTTTTATCAGTCCGGGAATGGCAGGCAGTTCATTCACTGGAGAGTTTATTAACTACCAGACACTGTTGGGCCTGGGTCTTAAAAAGATCAGGACACTCCAAGAGCCCTCCAAGAACTCAACCAAAAGTTTGGCATAGGTCGGGGGGAAAAAGAAGGGCATTCACGTTTTATTTTATGGAAAATACCCAAGTTGAAATTGAAATGTCAACAACGTAAAAACGTGTCATATTTCATTCAAGTGTTTTTAGTCACTCCCTCTACCATCCTTAATGTTATTTGAAAGGGTTCTTCCATCCTCAATTTATTTCACTTAAAAAAAAAAAAAAAAGCCCATAAAAGGCCCGCCATTCCCACCGTATATATTCTGGGAAAATAAAATGCATAGAGGGTAACTTGAAATTTGTTTCTTTTTTTTTTTTTCTTTTTAGGACTAGACAGGGATAGGAAGGCAGAATAACATTAGAAAACGGATGTGTGCCTCCAAACCCACAGCCCTTCCACCAGCTCACTACAGACTCTCGCATGTGAGGCTGTGGCCATTCACAGGTGGTCACCTTCCTCGGTGAGCGCAGCAGCAGACAATCGACAAATCAGCGTGGTAGGAATAAATGAACACACCTGGCTTTCTCTACCAAGCCCGGAACAGCGAGCGTGCTTTTGGGGCCGGGGCACCCTACTGAAAAGGCTGGGGCGGGGCTCCTCCCTCTAGCCCAGCCCCAGAGAAAAGGGGGGTCTGTGGGAGCCCTAGGATGGGCTGAGGGGAGGCAAGGAGGGAAGGGAAGGGCCGGCAGGGTGGAACCCAGCTCACCCTTCTCCCTCCCAAAGCGGAGGTCAGGCCGCTGCCCGCTGTCCCCTGTCCCCTGACCCTGCCTCCTGCCTCCCTCACCTGATCACAGAGATGAGCAGCCCCGAGGGGTCTTTGCTTTTGCTGACTGTGCTTCTGTACTTCCCACCAGCTGCTTCTGCCGCCATCTTGGTACCGGGCGGAGAACCGGTGGGTTGGAACGAACCGAAGGCAACGGGAACTCTGTAATTGACCTCTCCGAGAGCCCACCAATGGGAGAAGAGAAGTTCACAGAACTTCTCTTCCAGTCGCCGGAGTGAGGGGGCGGGACCCAGGCAGCACGTTTCGAAGCCTGACGCGCCCTCTCAGCACTCTGGGAATTGTAGTTTTCCTTCCACGGCTCCTGGGCGCGGAAAAAGCTAAACCAGTGCTGCTTGGTGAAGTCTCCTAATGAGTGTGTTACTTATATTTATTCTGACCTTGGACTTTTTTGTTTCCTTGTTTTTAGAATTATATCAATTTTTAAGTCACGTTTCCCTGATGTTGCTGGGTGTGTGTGTGTGTGTGTAGGGGTTTGTATTTAAGCGGGGCGGGGTCTATGCTTGATGTCTGTGGGCAAAATTCAAACACCGTAGGCTTTTTTTTCTTAATCCAGTAAAATGAGAAAATGCACAGACACATAAATGCTTTTCTTTAATATTCTCTAAACCTAAATGTTTTGCATTTGTTTTACATGGGTTCAGTCATTTTTCAATGTCCCTATATTCCCAGATAATCCTAAAATACTTACATTCAGGAACACGTAAATGGATATTGATAAAGAAAAGACCGAAAAAAAGAAAGCTAAAACTGACCAGATTGCAAATTCCTTTTCTTCCCAAACTAAATAAAACATGGATAGTAATAATGTGCATGTGTGCTTTATTATTATTTTTACCAGTAAGTTTTCATGTTTCCTGCATTTGACTTTATTGGCTTAGTCATTCACTCAGAAGATGGAATGAACAAATAACGAAAATTAATAGAGTATGCATGGAAAGTGGAAAAATCGAGAAACAAAAGGAAAAATAATGATGAAGAAGGAAGGAAAGAGGTGATCTGCTTAGTAGCAGCAAAGATTAAGAACTTCAGAGGTGACTAGAAAGCAAACTCGGAGGCCCTGGAGTTGTGAAGCAGCAAGCGCGGAGCACAGCGACTAATCCTGTTAAATAGATATTGTGCCGGTAGACGTTCATAATGGTTTTTTTAAATCAGTTGGAATTTTTAATTTATTTTTTATTTAAAAGTGTTCATAGCCTTTGGCCCAATAATTCCAGTTCTAGGAATTTTGGAACTTTGTTCCAAAGAAATAGAAATATAGAAAAATATTGAAAATTTGAAGTAACATAGAACTATTAAATACAGAGCGTTCATATAAGGATATAACATGGCCACAGGAAATCATAATTTTAATGACCTTTAATGAACAGAAGATGTTCGTGGTAGAAGTGCAAAAATTAAGTAACTCATATACATAAAGGCGGATAATTGGACCTAGTAGCTAAGAATACAAGCAGTAGTGGGGGGAATAAAACAAAACACCGTGATCATCTCAGGTGATGAAGAAAAGCTTTTGACAAAATCCAATACACTTTTCATGACTCAGCACTCAGAAAACTAGAAATAAGAGGGAACATCTTCAACATGATAAAGGAACGTCTTCAACATTTAAAAGCATAGCTAACATCATGCTCTGGTGAAAAACTGAAAATTCCTAGCTATGATCAGGCACAAGTCAAGAATGCCCACTTTTGCCACTTTCATTCAACAAAGTACTGGAAATTCTGGCTGGAGCAATTAGGGAAAGAGTAAAAGGCATCCAAATTGGAAAGAAGTAAAACTATCTCTGTTTTGTAGGCAATGTGATTTCACATATGAAAATCCTAAAGAATTTTTTCTAAACACTGTTAGAGTAAAATGAATTTAGCAAGGTTGCAGGATACTGTATCAAGGGAAAAAAATCAGTAGTGTTTTTATACACTAGTGATGAACAATCCAAAAAGGAAATTAACAAAATTCTACTTACAATAACATCAAAAAGATTAAAATACTTAAGAATAAATTTAACCAAGGAGATGAAAGATTTACACACTGAAAACTATAAAACATGCAGAAATAAATTAAAGAAGACCTAACTAAATGGAAAGACATCTTGTGCTCATAAATTGGAAGACTTAATGTTTTTAAGAGGCCAATACTCCCTAAAGCTATCTGCAAATTCAGTGCAATCCTATGGAAATTCTAGGGACTTTTTCACAGATTTTTAAAAAACTGATCCTAAAATTCATATGGAATTTCAAGGAGACTCAAATAGCCAAAACAACCTGGAAAAACAACAAATTTGAAGGATTTAGACTTCCTGATTTCAAAACTTACTAAACAGCTGCAGTGGTACCTACATAAAGATAAAAATATAGATAAATAGAACATAATTGATAATGCAGAAATAAACCCACCTATTGATCAATGGTCAATTGGCTTTCTACAAGGGTACCAATATAATTTAATGGGTTAAGAATAGTCACTTCAACGAGTGACGCTGGGAAAACTGAATATCCACATGCAAAAGAATGAAGTTGGACCCTTTCTTAGTCCACTTAGGTTGCTATAACAAAATATCACATACTGGATAATTCATAAACAACAAAAAGTTATTTCTCCCAGTCCGGAGCCTGGGAAGTCGAAGATCAAGGTTTCAGCACAGCTGTGTTGTGGTGAAGGCCCTTTCTCTGGTTGTCAGTGCTTCTCACTGTGTCTTTACATGGCGGAAGGGGCTAACGCTGACAAGTCTCCTTTATAAGAACACTAATCCTATTCACCTCCCAAAAGGCCCCAACTCCTAATATCATTACCCTTGGGAGTTAGGATTCAAAATATGAAGTTAGGGGTGGACACATTCAGACCTCATGCCATATACAAAATTTAACTTTAAATGAATCAAAGGCCTAACTATAGGAGATAAAACACTTAAAAGAAAACATAGGGGTAAATTCTTATAACCTTAAGTCTGGCAATTGATTCTTACCCATGACACCAATACATGAGCAACAAAAAGAAAAATAGATGAGTTGGACTTCATCAGAATTTAAAACTTTTGTGCATCAAAGGACACTATCAAGAAAGTTATAAGACAACCCACAGAATGTGAAAAAAATATGCAAATCATATATCTGATACGAGTCATTATGCAGCATATGGAAAGAATTCTCACAACTCAACAGCAAAAGGCAAAAACTCAAATTAAAAACTGGGCCATGGACTAGAATAGACATTTCTCCAAAGGAGATATACAAATGACCAACACACACATGAAAAGATGCCCAACAACTTCAGTCATTAGGGAAATCACAGTGAAATACCACTTCATATGCACCAGCATGGATATAATTTTTTAATGGGAAATAATATTGGCAAGAATGTGGAGAAATTGGGAACTTCTGCATTGCTGGAGGAAATGTAAAATGGTGCAGCCACTGGAAAACAGTTCAGTGGTGCCTCAAAAAGTTAAACATAAAATGACCATATGACCCAGCAATTCCACTCAAAGGGATATATCCAAAAGAATTGAAAACAAGTGCTCAAAACAAAAATACTTACGTACAAATGTTCACAAACAGCACTGTTTACAATAGACAAAAGACAGAATCAACCTGAATGTCCATCAGTGGTTGAATGTGGTATATGATAAAGGTATAAACAAAATGTGACATACTCGCAGAATGAAATATTATTTATAGCCATAAAAGGGAATAAAATACCAATGCATGCTGCAGCGCTGATGAACCTTGAAAACATGGTATTAAGTGAAAGATGTCAGACACTAAAAGCTACACAGTGTATGATTCCATTTATAGAAAATATCTGGAATAGGTGAATTTATACAGACAGAAAGCAGATAAGTGGTTCCCAGGAATTGAAAGGAGGTGGAAATAGACAAGGACTGCGTTATAGACACAGGGTTTCCATCTGGGATAATGAAAACATTCTAGGACTTAATAATAGTGATGGTTGCACAATTTTGTGATTTACTTACTGGCTATGTTACCTTAGACAAATCTTTCAACCTTCTGTGCTTAGGTTTTCTTATCTGTAAAGCAAGTGATAATAGTACTTTCCTTAGAAGGTTATTGTGAGATTGTGTGAGATATGCATAATCAGCTATTATTACTCAAGTATGGTGCCAATTTTGTTTTAAAATACACCTCTTTGGGTATTATGAAGTTCATTTGAGGAGCAAGGATATGGGTAATTGTTTTTTATTTATACTCTTCTTTTTTTTTCAAATTTTCTATGGATAGCTATTGCTTTTATGAACAGAAATAAACCTTTTTTAAAAGCAAGAATTGGATAAGAATCAAAACGATGGGCTACTTTTATCACAAACTGGAAATGCAATTATGTGATAATTAGATCAACACACCCCAATTAAACCTTATTTATATAAATGGTTTTTGTTTCTCCATTCCACTTCCTTCACATTCCACCCCAGGAAACCTTACACACTGCGCATTTTATCTTCAGGTGACAGACATACTCTTTCACATTGTTCCTATTCTAGGTGACCTTCCAAACTAACTCCAAACCTTCGCCACACCGTGAACAACGAAAAAATAAAATAAAATAAAATAGGGGATGGCTCAGTGGGTCTGCCCATTTGTAACCTTTGACCCTCAACCACAGATTCCCGAAGTCCCCAGGCTACGGAATCAGCTAAAATTCATGAAGATGAAAGAGATTGATCATAGACTTCCCTGTGTGGAGGAGTGGACAGGCAATACAAGGAAATTAAAGGAAATGAGTGTAAACCACAGCATCTACTCAATGCCCACAGAATAAGAGCATAAGTGCCTCAGATGTTTCAGTGGGAAATAAGTAAGGAAGACTAGGATGAGTATAGCAGTCCTGATGGAATAAGTTGGTTATAATTGAGTTGGACCAAAAAGGAAAAGTAGCAGAGACTTGAACACCTGAAGAAGAAGAGAAGGGTCATATAGACAGGTTAAGGTGCAAAGTGAAAACATGCATTCCATGTTCAGGAAATAATTCGACTAGAATAAAGGTTTCATGGAGACATGGTGTCATAGGATCATGAAGATCCTATGGATACATGAAGATCTGCTCAGAAAGATCCTTGAACCCCATGGGCAGGCATTGGATATGTCTGTGCAGCCAGGGTGAGAAGCAGTGTATGTTCAAGTCTTGTTTTATATTGTGTATCGTATTGTAAACCAAGGCAGACTTTCTTATTATTGCATTTGTAAATATACCCAGAGGCTCTTCAAGGCATGGGAACATCACATTAAATGAGAATGCTTTAATCTCTTTGAATGAGAGGTTCTATATAAATCCAAGGTATTGATATTCTTATTAGTGTGGATAAATGAAATGTGAGAGTCGGGCCAGCTTCACAGCAGAATTGCTTCTCTGAGCTTCATAAAACCATGCCAGGCCTGGCATCTACAGGACACCTGACTCAGACCCAGGGGATTTTAAAAAGAGTGTCTCATAGTATCAACAAGGTGGGCAGAGCTCTGGAAAAGGAGGTATTTCAAGCCTCCATTAACATTTCTTGGTTGCAAGAGTCAGCTCACCTAACATATAAAAATGTGCTTTAGGCATGGCTGAGTAAATCAAGGCATAGCATATAGATTATAAACTGAAGGAAAAAGTTAATGATGCTTTCATCATGGGAAAAGCAACTGTTTTATTTATTCAGGATTATAAATTTTATATCAGCTACTTAAATTACTTCAGTTTAAATAAATCTTACATAAATATAAGCTTAGTTTAAAGCGTGCACACATTGTATTCTATGGGGAGGGAAATTTATAAGTAACTCACAATAGGCTGTACCTGGTTCAGCCTGTATTGCCTGATCAAGAAATTGTGGTTTAACGTTCACATTGCTTTTCAGTTCCTGAGTGTTTTAGGAGGTTGGCCAAGAATAGTACTTAACAGTGTTATTCAGTAATAAAAGATAACTTTGTTGAAAGGGACTGTCCTTTGTTTCTGTTGTATACAAGCCTCTGACAGCTGGTAGCTAAGACAGTAGCTCTCTCCAAAATTCTCTTCCAGATTTCATCATTCAACAAACACCAAATGCATATAATGTTCCAGGCATGACATTATAGTCAAATACCCTCTGGACATCCCACCCAGATTTCCAACCAATGCCTGCACCTGCACCCACTTTTCCTCCCCCGTTCTATCCCCTTTGGCTTTTCTCCTAGGTTTCCAGCTTCAATAAATGGCTTAAAAATCTATTCAGTGAAAAGATAACCTACAGAATGGGAGGAAATATTTGCAAGGTCTGATAAGAGTCTAGTATCCAGAAAATGTACTCTTACAACTCAGCAACAAAAAGGCAAATAATCCAACTTTTATTATTTTTCATTGCCCTTAGAGAGAGAGGAAGGAAGGGGGAGAGTGAGAGAGAACATTGATGGGAGAGAGCAACATCAGTTGGTTGCCTTCCCCTAATGCATCCTGACCGGGAATCAAACCCACAATCTTTTGGTCCATGGGATGATGTTCCAACCAACTGAGCCACACTGGTAGAGACAAGTAACCCAATTTTTAAAAAGAGCAAAGGATCTGAATAGATATTTTTCCAAAGGAGATATAGAAATGGCTGGCTAGCACATGAAAAGATGCCCAACATCATTAGCCATTAAAGAAAAGCAAACAAAAACCACAATCAGATTATCACTTCACATCCTCTAGGATGCCTACAATTTTTTAAAAATCTTCACCGAAGGATATGTTTATTGATTTTAGAGAGAGAAGAAGGGGGGAGGGAGAGAGAGAGAGAGAGAGAGGCACCAATGTGAGAGAGAAATATCAATTTGGTACATCCCACGAGCACCCCAACTGGGGATTGAATCTGCAACCTAGGAGTGTGCCCTGACCGGAATCAAACCCATAACCTCCTGGCGTATGGGATGACACTCCAACCAACTGAGCCACCCAGCCAGGGCTATAATTTTTTTTAAAGGAAAATAACAAGTGTTGGTAAGTATGTGGAGAAATGAAACCCTTTTACATTACCTGTGAGAAAATAAAATAATGCAGCTGTTGTGCAAAACAGTTTGGTGTCTCCTCAAAAAGTTAAACATAAAATTTCCATATGACCCAGCAATCTTACTTGCAGGCATATGTGCAAAAGAAGTACTAATCACACTATTCCAAAGGTAAAAACAACCCTAACGTTCATCAGTGGGTATATCTATACAGGGAGTATTACTCAGACATCAAGAGGAATGAAGCAGATTCTACAACAGGGATGAATCTCAGAAATATTATGCTAAGTGAAAGAAGCCAGACGCCAAAGGTCACATATTGTATAACTCCTTTTAAATGACATATTCAGATGAGGTAAATCCAAAAAGAGAGAAAGTAGTGGCCATCAGGGGCCAGGGGGAAGCAAGTATGAAGAATGCCTGGTTTACAGGTACAGAGTTTCCTTTTGAGTTGATGAAAATGCCCTGGACCTGGATAGTGTCGCAGGGCAGGGTGAATGTATCAAATGTCACTGAATTGCACACTTTAATGATTAAGCTCATGCTGTAACTTTACCTTAAAAACTATATATATATATGAAATATATATATGGAAGTATAAGAATACCTGGCATATTTGGGACATTTTCGATAGGTAGATAGATAGATAGATACCGGATTAGATCCTTTAAGTCATCATTCAGTCGGACACCAAATGATAAATTTGACCTGTACAATGTGTCCTAAATCTATCCCCTTCTTGGCATTCCCACTATCGTAGCCCGATCATCATTTCTCCTCTCAGTCCTTTCCATAGCTTCCCACGTGTTACCCTTGCTCTTACTCTGCTCTCATTCCAATCTACCAACCACTCTTGTCGAAATCCACCCATTCAAATGTGTTATACACAGTGTCAGTGGCCTTTGCTGACATGAAGCTGTTCTGTGAAGTTCGCGTATCAACTGACAACTTAGTGATCAAACTGCGCAGTACTCTGTGCATTGAGGATTTTAAAAGGTCTTTTTATTATGCATTATACCAAATCCACCATTGTGTCAGTTGAAAATAAGGCTTTCTGTGGTTTTTATATGTTGTAATGTTTCTTTAAAAAAATCTCTCATAATCAAAAAAGGCAGGAATCTGTCCTTTCACTTTTGCTTTAAAAACCTCCAAGGAGCTCTGGCTGGTGTGGCTCAGTGGATTGAGCGCCGGCCTGCAAACCAAAGCGCTGCAGGTTTGATTTCCAGTCAGGGCACATGCCTGGGTTGCAGGCGAGAGGCAACCATACATTGATGTTTCTATCCCTCTGTTTCTCCTTCCCTTCCCCTCTCTCTAAAAAATAAATAAAAATTTAAAAAAAAATCCCTCCAAGGAGCTCTGGTCAGTGTGACCCAATCAGTTGGAGTGTCATCCTTACACCAAAAGACTGCAGGTTTGATGCCTGGTCAAGACATATACCTAGGTTGCAAGTTTGGTCCTTGGTCAAGGTGTGTATGAGAGGCAAACCCATCAATGTTTCCCTCTCACTGATCTCTCTCTCTCTCAAATCTAAAACTTAAAACCTCAAATCTTAAAACCCTCAGGTGAGGATTAAGATGTGTGTGTGTGTGTGTGTGTGTGTGTGTGTGTGTTTGTATAGTGTGGAAGAAGCACAGACAGACACAAAAGAATTCTGCATGATTTCATCTATATAAAGTTTAAAAGCAGGCAAAATAAACTATCCCATCAGTCAAGACAATGGTTACCTTCTAGGTTAAGTAAGACCAGATAGCAGTTGATGGGGCAGGGAGCTGGTAATGTCCTCTTCCTTGATTAGTTGGTGGTTACATACATATTAATCATATATATCTTATTTATATTTTTCTATCCTATTTTACTAACATTGAAGATGACAACAATATATTGTCAAATGTATTATTCCCTTCTCCAAATGTAAATATATAAACTGAATTCACATATATTCTGAACATATTAGGCTTACATATGTATTATATATCCTTGCAAGAATACAAAAAGCTGCTAATATGACCATCCTGGTTGCCTCTTGAGAGGGAAATGGTGGTTGAAGGGTCGGGTTGTATTTTTTAAATTTTGAATCATGCTAAGTATTATGCATTCAAAAAATAATAATTTAAATATATTATTACAGCAAGCCATATCCAACATGACCCATATTATTTTGTCAGACTTCCCTAGTTTCAGTATTCTGGACTTTACATACCGTGTGTTACTTTTGTCACCAGAATCTTGCTCTGCAGGGTGCTCACACTCCCGTTTTACTACGGGGATGGCAGCCTGTGGATTATTTGCATCTATTTGAGCAATTCTATGGCATTTCACTCTTCTCACTTCCAGTCACTCTTTCTCCAGCATCCGCTATCTGTGTTCCATTTCAGTCTCCAAAAATCTTTTCTAATATTTAATTGGCAATTCTGACACAGTTTTTCAGAGTTCCTAGACACAGTTCATTTACCCTTACACACTCTAAAGCTTAAAAGTGACTTAATTAAATGATTGCTCAAAATCTCATCAAATTCTTTGATTATGTAAATAATTGCTCAGAAGCACCACTCTCATAAACACTTGTAGGCTCTAGGTAAATGCAAAATATTTAACTTTATAGGTTTGTGAAATTTCCACACTTAATCTCAAGAATATTAAGTAAATAAATGCCCACATGTGCACACGATTGTTAAGAAACAGTCACTCCCACGTGTTACTTGTTCAATGCCAACATTTGTAAATTAATAAACGTGGTTTTCTCCTGAGCACAGAATGCTGGGTTCTTTGGCTGGAGTAATTATATGCAAAAGGGGCTCTTGTTTGGGAAAACATGAGTAAGATTTTTGTATATGATAGATCAGTATGTATATTATAAAAGCAAAATGTAGAAAATTATGGGAATGTGTAGCAGGACAACTTAATACCTTTAACAGTAAAAACTGTTGAATCCTAAACCTATGGGTGACTTGATAAAATATCAGAAATTCTAAATAATTTTTAAACAATAATCTCAGTATACAGATTGGAAAAATAAAATAGAAACAGAGGAACAGGGGTGGGGATGGAGCAATGGGGGAAAAATTTGGACAACTGCGATTGAACAGCAATAAAAAAAGACAAAGAAAAAGAAACAGAGTCATCTGGAATGCGCCTATTTGACATTTTCTTTATTTTAGTCCAGAAGTGATATTTTAAAAGTTAATGGGATGACACAGGTGCTGGCCAATTAAAATAAGCGACTCAGCCTGGGTCCCAGAGGGCATCTGCAGTGCCAGGAGTTAAACCTTTAGGTGGGGTGGGGTGGCTGTGAGAGGTGTGGAGAAAGGAGCACATTGTGGAGGATTTCATGCAACAGTTATCCACCAAGAGTGCGGCGGTCCCTCCTTTATCCACAGTCTCGCTTGCCACAGTTTCAGTTACCCAAAGTCAACTTTGATCTGAAAAATATTTAGTGGAAAATTCCAAAAATAAACAACTGACAAGTTTTAAATGGCATGCCACTCTGAGGAGTGTGATGAACTCTCACACCATTTCACTCAGAATGTGATGCATCCCTTTGTCCAGTGCCTCCATGCTGTAGACGCTCCCAGCCCATTAGTCACTTAGTAACCATCTCGGTTATCAGGTTCGCTGTCATCATATCACTGTGTTTCTGTATAAGTCACCCTTCTTTTCCTTCGTAATGGCCCTAAAGTCCAAGAGTGGTCGTGCTGAAGATTCACAAATGCAGAAGACAAGCTATAAAGTGCTTCCTTTAAGTGAAAAGGTGAAAGTTTTGACTTAGAAAAAAAAATCGTAAGCTGAGGTTGCTAAGATCTGTGGTAAGAACAAACCTTCTATCCAGGCAATTGTGAAGAAAAAAAAAATAATTCCGTGCTAGTTTTGCTGTTGTACCTCAAACTGTAAAAGTTACAGCCGCATGCATGATAAGTGCTTAGCTAAGATGGAAAAGGCATTCAATTTGTGGGTGGAAGATGTGAACAGAAAATGTGTTTCGACTGATGGCAACCTGTTGTACCAGACAGCATTGAGCCTATACAAAGACTTCAGCAAGGGGTCCTGAAATGTATGATACCAAGTCATTTACTGCAAGTAAGAGAGGGTTACACAGATTCAGAAATAGTTTTGGCACTTTATCATCTGGCATAATCACAAGAAGAAGAATGATGAGTATGTTACAGGGCAAACTGGGTTCTTCTTGCCGATGCGGTAAAGAATTACAGATCAGCAAGTCTATTAGCATGCAAGCAGGGTTTATTAGTCATAAGTTCTCATGGAAAAGAACGGGCCTTGCCAAGGTGGGGGTGAAAAGCATAGGTTCAGAACAAGGCAAGGCAAGGGTGGCAAGAGCAAGGGTGGCCAGAGGCATGGTGGCCGGAGGCCAGGTGGCCAGGGGCAGGGTGGCCAGAGGCATCAGCTCCTTCGTTCTGAGGACTTACATTGCTGGCAGGATGAGGGTGAAGGAGTTACATATTGATTGGTGGGTAAAGGTGGTGCTAGCTTTCCCCGAAGAGACGTGACTAGCCACACATAGGCATGTGGAGGGTTCTTTGCCAAATAGTGGAAATGGTGCAAAGAATTTCAAGGACTCTCCTCCCGCCTTCTAGACCTCACGATGTTCAGGACAGCCAGCAATCTTAGTAAGATTGTTACAGAAGCTTTAGAGAAGCCCAGTCTCGAGGGCTCTCCCCTCCCCCTGCACTATCAGAGTTTACTTGTGTTGTTCAGAAGGACTGGCAATCTTATCAGACCAGGCTCAGGGATACTGGGTCAATGGGTGAGACGTGTCTCCCTTTGCCTCCAGCCTCCTGTATTAAGTTCTTTGTTAGGTTATAATAGCGAGGGCTCTGCCTTTATTTCCCCTCTGGTTACTCATTTCTAGCTGCTACCTGACAAATACAGTTCAATCCGATATTTGAGAGAGAAAAAGAGAGTGACCACATTCACATAACTTTTTTAAAAAAGATTTTATTTATTTGTTTTTAGAGATAGGGGGAGGGAGGGAGAAAGAGAGGGAGAGAAGCATCGATGTGAGAGAGGAACATCAGTCGGTTACCTCTGGCACGCACCCCCAGCTGGGAACCAAGCCTGCAACCCAAGCATATGCCCTGGCCAGGAATCAAACTGGCCACTTTTTGCTTTGCAGGAAGATACTCAACCAAGTGAGCCACGCCGGTCAGGGCTCTCGTAACTTTGATTACAGTATGTTATTATAGTTTTTTCTATTTTATTATTAGTTATCATTCTTAATCTCTTATTGTGTCTACTTTTAAGTTAAACTTTATCACAGGCATGTACAGTATGTATAGGAAAACACATAGCATATATAGAGTTGAGTACTATTTGAGGTTTCAGGCATCCTCTGGGGGCCTGGGAGCACATTGCCCCTGAATAGGGTGGGATTACTCTAAGTAGCATTTCAATGTTAACACTGTACTGGTGCATTATCAGCAGAGCATAAACCCGTTCTAATCCTACTAACAATCCTGTCTTTCCAATAACAAGTGCTTGATATGTATACTAGACCCTGTTATGAGTATTCTAGACATATTATCTCCAGTCCCTCTATAATGTTTCTAGATCCTACTAAGAAGAACTGTGGGACAGAAATAGTAAGTGAATCACTTTAAACTTCCACACTCATTCAAAGTGACTTTTTGGATGTAAAAACAAAATGCACTCTATGAACCTTAACGGGATCCTAGATTTTCACAAGCAACAACAACAGCTATGAAAGACATTTTAAGGCAATTCTGGAATTTTAAATATGGACTGTATGTTATATCAATACTTTTTTCTTCGTCATGAGAGTATTGTGGTTACATAAGAAAATATCCATATTTTTAGGAAATTGGTGAAATATTTATGGGTACAAAATCATGTCCCTGCAGGATATTTTCAAATGGTTTAGACAAAAATAAGATATGTATAAGATAAAGCATATGTGGCCAGGTATTAGCAGTTGGTAAGTCTATGGATATAGGTTTTTCATTGCTCCATTCTTCCCACTTCTTTGTATGTTTGCACACTTTAAAAATAATATGTTGAGGGGAAAATAGAAAAGATCTATGTGGAAGAGGCATATTTATTGGGTGCTTTTTTTACTACATCCATGAGCCAGACGTGAAGAAAAATAAAGCAAATGTGAAAAATAAAATAAAGCAAATGTGAAGAAAAATAAAGCACTGCCCACCTTGCAGAAATGCATCAGCGAGTTGGGAAATGACCCAAGCATGGTGCACAATTGTGCTTTGATCAGTCAAGGGCACAGGGAGGAAAAGGGCATTTAATGGCGTTACCCAGAAAGTACCGTGGTGCAACTCCAAGCAGGACCTTCTATCACAGCTGCCAAGCAGGGGGTAATACTTCCCACCAAAGGGGGATGAAACAGCTGCGGTCACCACCATAACGCGGACACGGATTGCACCAAAGCAAAAAGGCAGACCAAAGAGGTTGAGGATGCTGTGCACTCCGCGCAGAATGAGAGATGCCGCAGCACCAGCCACCCATTTCAGGTAACAAGTCGAGTGGGCAACCAGCAAGCAATTTGTAGAATTAATGACAGATGGACAAATCTTTCCTAGAAAATACGTAATAAAGATTCAGTCCTCAGAGGTGACGCTTTGTCAGGCAAATGCACATGCATTTACAGCAAGAACGTGGAACACCTAAAAGAGGGCACAAACTAGACCGGAGTCATTCTCTTCCACCTACCGGTTAAGGCTGTTTTCTGGGGCGCACGGAGATAACACTTTACAGTATGTTAAATACAAGTGCCTCGGGAAAAATAAGCTATTTTCTGTACAGAGAGAGCATTCAGTCTTTCTCAACAAATCTTTGCTGCCATTTTTATATAATTCTGAGATAAGGGATTTTTCTAAGTATTGGTATATTTAGATACCTGGGCCCAATGAAGCCCATCTCATTAAGCTCATGTCCCCCTATTCTGAGCAGGTGAACGAAAACTAAGCAGGCCCCTTTGCAGACTTTGATTTCTGCCGAGTACACAATGTTGCCGTAACGTGAGGGCGACCAAGAGCAGGGGTTTGACAAGATTGGAAGCTGGGAATGAGACTAGGAGAAACAGAATTAAGGGTTAGAGAGGAGAAAACCTTAGTAGAAAACCCAGGAAGAGAACGTGGGAAGGAAGCCATGTGCTGACTTACACAGATTCTAAGTCACGTGAGAATGAGTGACTGTGAGAAGTAAACACACACAGTTTACCGTAGGGCATGAAAATTCTGCTCTCCCTACAAAACCAGAATTTTTCCCGTACGAGGCGGAGCGCTCCCTGGCTGACCTCTCCTTCACAGTTCTCACCCCGCCCCCCATATCCTTCCATATCCTGCAATGAGAAAACATAAGCCTCCATCTGCAGCAAATTCTAAAAGGCCTTGTCATATCACATTGGTTTTGCATCAAATTTATTGCTGAATTTCACTGGCTTCTCCCGATCTGGTTTATTGCTGATTTTAATCTTGTTTGTTTTAGGCTTCTGAGCACCACTGCAAAAATACCTAATATACTCTTCGTAGCTAGAGACTGTATAAATAAAATGTATCATATTCCCATTATAATCGCACTACATCATCCACACTATGCAGCACCCATAGGTGGCCTACATTTTTAATTATTTCCCCCCAAAACTCTAAATTAATACAATGAATTTAGAAACTCCTCCACCTCTCATCAGGGCAAGTAATTGAATCTTCCATTATGATAATAAACCTTTTTTTCATGGCAAGCGCACATTCCCAGAGGGTTTTGCCTTGCATGGTGCAGTAAGTCTACAGGTAATAGTCCTGAAAGGTCAATGTGTGCTGTGTACTCAGATAATAGCACTTTGTTATTCTGCCTCAGATCGTAAACCGCTTTTACTCTAACAAACC
The DNA here is from genome assembly GCA_004026545.1 of Mormoops blainvillei. Taxonomy (NCBI): domain Eukaryota; kingdom Metazoa; phylum Chordata; class Mammalia; order Chiroptera; family Mormoopidae; genus Mormoops; species Mormoops blainvillei. The sequence continues at coordinate 333,084 of PVJD01000420.1, forward strand.
CTCCCTGGATTCTGTGGCAACATGTGTCAAGGGAGCGCCATTTTCTGGGTAGAAAAGCAATTCCCGGTCTCAGGTGATGAGGACATTCTCCTCTTTCTGGTAAAGAGAAGGCATCTTTCTCATGCGAAATTGTGTTGCCTGTTTCTATGCAGAAAGGGGGAAGTCAGAAAAGTCTTCTTGCATCTGCCATTTCTCAAGTATCCGGTTCAAAGTCATCATTGTGCCAAGGGGCCTGGTTGGGGGTGGCATGTCCTGACGTCCTGCAGCAGGCTGGCTGGGCAGCCAACACCGGGATGTGGTTGGAGGGTTGATAAAAGACCCTGTTGAACAGAACGGTCGCCCCCAACAAGCCAAAGTGTTAAAAGTCACCCATTAGTCCTCACATCACCTCTGAAATCACCCCTGAATGTAAAAGTAATGACAAAGGGGCAGAGGATGGTTAACGTCTGATAGGCTCTCCCTTCAGAACTCTCTGAGGAGTCCCAAGGACCCAACGACGAATTATCCACGGAGTCTTCAAAGCCATCTCCTGTGTGGCCCCACACCACTTTTCCCACTTGTACTCTTAACTACTTTCCACATTTATCTTAGCTGTGGGCCTTTGCTCATCCAGCTGCTGCTACTGAAGTCTATTCTAGCTAGCCATAATTCTTCTCCAGACACCTGTTCTAAGGGGATCTCTTTACCCCTTCTGGGCGCGGGAACCCTGACAACAAATGCCATTAAAGTCCATTGAGTTCCTGCATCTATCCCCAGCAATACATAAAAGATCTTCATAACAAGAAGATTAATTGCCCACACAGCAGGGGAAATTTATACACAGTAACTAGCAGTTGATCTTCAGCATAAACCCAGCATAAAATTGATATACAGTGTCATTCTCTCGCACCTTCAGGCCCTTCACACTAAAGGGCAACGTGTACTCAGCACAAAAGAAAGAATCTGTTGCAGGCGGGTGGGGGCGAGCTTCTGAGGGGATGCCCGGGACCCTGAAAGCCACAGGACAAACATCGGGCTTCTTTCTGAATCTTGCCCTTTGTAGCATGCAGCCGTGGCTGTTAAAGTCACAAGTGACTGACAGATAATTGGGACAACAATTGGCAGGAGAGCCTATCTTCCACAGAAAATCATACAGATTCCAGGCTTAAAGAAAACTCACGGAAAACAGAAAGGGACCGGAGGGACCTTCTGCAATGCTCGGCATGTTTCTTTTCTTGATCTGGGTGATAGCTATCTAGGGGTGTTCACTTTATGAAAATTCATGTGCTGTAAACTTGGCAGTGTGTACTTTTCTACATGTGAGTTGTATTTCAATTAAAAAGCTCATTAAAGTATTAAAGAAAACTGAATATGTTAAGAATATACTGTTTGAAATTTTAAGGCAGTTTTAATTAACTGTGTAAATGGACTGAAAATATTAACCAGTCGGTTTAAAAGTTATTGTTCAAATTTTGCTAATTCTGTGAAATAGAATAATAAAATTCGTAAGCTGAATTTTACAACTTAAGGAAAACATGATTTGGCCACAGCGAAGAATGGAGAACAGTGTGGATGAACCTCCCAAACACTGAGCTGAGTGAAAGAAGCCAGACACCAAAGGTCACAGATTGTGTGATTGCATTTATGCGAAATATTCGGGACAGATAAATCCATAGAAACAAAGTGCGAATCGGCAGTTGTGCGGCTTGGGGGAGGGAGTAACGGGCAGCGACTGGCTTAATGGGTAAGGGGTTTTACTTTGAAGTGATGGAAATGTTTACAGCTAGAGAGACACTGCAACCAACTGAGCTACCCAGCCAGGGCCTAGATTTAGATTTTATTTCATTACTATTTTTTTAAAGGTTTTATTTATTTATTTTCAGAGAGAGGGGAAGGGAGGGAGAAAGAGAGGGAGAGAAACATCAGCGTGTGGTTGCCACTCGCACACCCCTGACTGGGGACCTGATCCGCAACCCAGACCTGTGCCCTGACTGGGAATCAGACTGACAACCTCTCAGTTCACAAGCCAGCACTCCATCCACTGAACCATACCAGCCAGGGCTGGATTTAGATTTTAATACGTTAAAATTTAATACATTCAATAGCAGTTTAAAAGCCTCTAAGTGGTCTTTTCTGTACACCAAAACGACCCTCAAGGGCACACAAAGCCATCATATTTTCTTTTGGCTTTAAAAAAAAAAGATTTTATTTATTTTATTTTTAGACAGAGGGGAAGGGAGGGAGAAAAAGAGGGAGAGAAACATCAATGTGTGGTTGCCCCTTGCGTGCCCCTCACTGGGTACCTGGCCCATAGCCCAGGCATGTGCCCCGACTGGGGAACCTTACCTGCGACCCTTTGGTTCATAGGCCAACGCTCAATCCACTGAGCTACACCAGCCAGGGCTATTTTGGCTTTGAATAGGGGAGCTGTTGATGGGGTCAGGCTTATGGTTGGGGGCAGGGATAGGAGAATCCCTCCACATGCTGTGCGCAATGGTTCACTGTCACTGCAAATCCAACTTCATAGGTTCTCCCTCGCCAAATGGAGACTTGGATACAGCATTAAAAAAATTTTAAAAAAGGAAATCTGGAGAATTGTTCTGCCTTTGCCCCTGCCATTCGGTAAACCTGAATTCAATCCATTTGAGGTGGCCTGTCTCAAGACTAATTTCTGGGAAGGAGATTCCACAAATTCTTGTGATAGATGTTATACCCAAAGAGTAGGATTTGCAGGGAAAATCCTAACCTTGAAGATTACATATACGAGTATGCTGTGTAGTCCATAGGAAGTGGACGTGAAGTTCCCTTTGCGATCAATGGGTGATTGCTACTTTGGCAGTGAAAGGGATTGAGCATACCTGCAATTCGGGGAAAAAGAACGAATTCCAAGATATATCTACTTGAAACCTTTCCATAGGATCTGCAAAAGGGGAGCTCTACTTACAGTATGAACACTGAGTAACTACAGACAGAAACTAAGAATTATTTGTAACTAATATACATGTCCTAATACAAGAAAATGACTGCGCCAACACAGGCCAGCAGGTGACACTGATGATGTCCTCAGCACTGGTCAGACTACATTCACTAGAGGCAAGTAGATCTGAAATTTAATTAGATTAGAATTGCCAGGTTTAACAAATAAAAACACGGGGCATCCAATTAAATTTGAATTACAGATAAAAACTGTTTTAACGTATAAATATATTCCATATATTGCTTGGAATATATTTAGGCTAATAAAATTTTACTGTTTTTATCTGCAGTCCAGGTTTAACTGGGTATTATATATTTTATCTGATAATTATGGGTGTGTGCGGGTATGTGTTTAGGAGAGAAAGAAACTGAGGTTCAAAGAAAGCATGTAGCTCATCCAGGTTACAGTCTTACAAGGTGAAACAGGGTCTCTGTTCATTTTACTCTAAGATGCTATAAAAAGGCAAAACGGTCTTCTGAAAAATTTGGAGTTTTCTTGATTCCTATCTCTTTCCTGACCCTCCTCTACAGCTGCTGTCTTTTCTGCTTTACAGCCAAACAGATTTGTAATTAACCTCTTCTGTTCCTGTGTTGGTGGTCAATCTCTTGGTGTCGTCTCCAATGAACCCGTCTCCTTCTCTCTGTTTTCTCATCCTGCCCTTGAGGTTTAATTTTGTTTAGGAGTCTTCTCAAAATGAGTAGGAAGTGAAGGAGGACTGTTGACTTACCTCAACCTAGACCAGGAGGTGGTAGCGAGGGAGTGAAAACATGAAGACAAAGAGAAGGGAAAAAGTCATCTTTTATCTTATCTTTTTACCGCATATCACAGCATACAGGCCCTGCTGTGTCTGCACATTTACCTTAGAGACAGGCTTTGCGTAAATTGGGTAAACCAGTTGGCCTCAGGTTTGGTCAACGATGAATAAAAATAATCTCAACCTAGGACTCCAATGAGAAAAGGATGTGAAGGCACTTTAGAAAATGTGAAGGGCTGTGATTATGGAGTTATTTTATTATATGTTTTTTCCTCTTGGAATATCACATTTAGTGCATGCTTTGATGTCGATAAAAGAAACATTATCAATATATTCTATTCACCTTCACCCTAATCCCAACGACTAGTCAAAGGTGTTATAAACAGTGACAAAGGAGCTTAACGAAGGTGGGCCAAGTGCCACCTTTACCAACACCTTCCAATTTCCCTGGGTTAAGCCCTCCATTAGAGAGCAGATGATGGCTGACGGAGAAACAGCCTCTTTTAAAAGCCACCTTTGAGTCTCACAGAAATGACAATTCTTCAGATGCATGAAAGGAAATGTTCTGGAGCTAAACACCAGGAAACATCTATCAAAACACAAAGGAAGTGACAAATTACTTTATAATATGCAGAAAAATATGCATTTGAATGATCATCTTTAAAGACTTTTTTTTTTTTTGGGAAAATAACACATTGATAGATGTTCCGCAGGAGGGTGGGTGACTGCTTTATTTTTCTATTAAATCTTCCCAGAAAAGGAAACTTTAGGGACTCCAAAGGTGCTTACAAATCACACACACAGCTTCTCTCTTTCTCTTACAGGCTTTTTTTTTTCTTTTTTACCTTTGCTGTTAACAAAGCACCACAACTCCGGTGGTTACACACGCCCATCACTGGTGTTGGGTCTCTGCTGTGATGTTTTTTTTGTTTGCTTTGTCATTTTTAAAACATCCTTCTTTTGGTCTCTTCTTTTCAGCTCCACAGAGATAGCTAAGGTTTTCCAGCTATTTGTGTTCTTAAATCCCTTGCATTCAGTCCAGTTTTGTCAATCCGAGTTACAGTAATTCCCTACCTCTTACAAAAGGGATGCGCCTCTTTGGAACTCTGTCCAAGGCCCTGCAGGGCCATTTAACACCATTTGTCAGTGTTAGTTGCCAGCAAAGGATTAGACCATCGGTCTCCAAAGAATAAAATGGGGAGACACATGATGTTCTTGAGATTGGGTAAAATGAGCCATTGGTGTATGAGGAAAAATAGTAAGACATTTATTTCACTTAAAAAGTGAAAGTTGTTAAGCTTGAGTATTTACTATATATATATATCATTTATGTATGTTTATTATATGTATACATAGTATTTATGTATACCATTTACTAGATATACTGCAGCCCTTACTTGCTCCATTCGATTATTTGTCACCAGTGACATGCCAAGTGTCCTGGGAAGAGAGGGGACTCTGTAACGAGTTGAAATGGACAATCTCCATTTTTATTTACTCTGTTTCATAGAATTGTGAAATATTGCTATTTGTGTATATATGGTTAGATGGTTTTGCAGATTATGTTTAATTTTAATCCACAAAATGAAGTAGCTTAAAAATATTCTAATAGAGAGACTATGATTTAAATTGAATTTTAAGCCCTGACCAGTGTGGCTTAGTTGGTTGAGCATTAACCCACATACCAAAAGGTTGCATGTTCGATCCCTGGTCAGGGCACAAACCTAGCTTGTGGATTCAATCCTCATTTGGGGTGTGTACAAGGGGAAACCAATCAGTATTTCTCTCTCTCTTTCTCTCCCTCCCTTCCTTTCTCTCTAATATCAATTTAAAACAATAAAAAAAATCCTTGGGTGAGGGTTAAAAAAAAGAAAATAAATGTTTTACATCACAAATAAAATCCATTTTAATATATTGTTCGTTTTCCTTTAAATAACTTTATAACCATATTAGTACAGTAGTATGTGTAGTATTGGTGGATAATATAAAACTATCCACCAATATTTTGCAGTTACAAGCTCAGTGAATTGTTGGGGTATATGCAACCAAAAATATTTGGTGGCTACTGGTTAGAAGTCAGTGGTGTTCTAGAACTGGCTCATATAGGCTCATGAGAACTAACTTGAATTTTCGGTTTTTAAAGCTATATGTTACACAAAACTGTTATTAACAGTTAACTATACAAATGTATAAGTATATAAATTATGTAAAAAACAAAATTAGTAGATATTCAAAACCTGTCATTTCCTAATTATTTTACTACCACTATTACTGTTATCTATGTTCTTGGCATTGTTTACATCTATTTTATGTCTATAGTAGTATATCAAGTATCTGTTGCTGCAAATCAGTTACTCCAAAATTTAGAAGCTTAAAATAACTAATATTTAATAGCTCAATAAGATTCTAAATCGAGGACCTGAGAGCAGATTAGCTGAGTAGTTCGGGCTCCGCCTTTCTCCGAAGGCCACAATCAAGATGTCAGGCAGGACCATAGCCAATCTCAAGCCCCGACGGGGCCGAAGGGGCCTCTTCCAAGGTGGTAGCTACATGGCAGTTGGATGGAAGCCCCCGTTTCTCACTACGTAAGTTTCTCCATCAGGCTGCTCACAGCGTTGCAGTGAGCCCCAAAGTGAGAGGCGAGAGAGACGGAGACACGACAGTGGCTTCTCTAGCCTACCCTTGGGCCTAACTCAGCGTCACTTCTGCTGTGTCTCATTGGTTCCACAAACCAACTCCGGAACAGTGTGGGAGGTGAATCAACGTTCGATGTGAATGCCTGGGGGATGTGACTATCATAGGTGCCGGCTAGCCCAAGTGGAAATGCTCTATAATGACGTGCTACACTGTGCCTGTTTCCAACTCCACATTTAGTGACATCATTTAGTTGGCTGTAGTAGAAGTACTTATACCACAGAGATCAGTAAATGCTACAAAATCAAGTGGGTTTTTTGATTGTTGTTTCTTTGTGTTTTTTATTTTTAATTTTGCCTGGAGAGCCATTTGTTAAACATTTAACAACACATCCCAGATGACAGTATAATTACCACACTTTGTTTATAATACAGTATATATTACCTCACTGTGCCGTCCATACTGAGTTTAGCAGTTAATAGTGAGGGGATGGGTTCCCAAAAGTAGGAACATGTGGTAGGAAAAATTAGCTGGAATTTAGCTGGGACTGGGTAGGGGTTAAAGAACCGAGGCAGAAGCAGCAAACCAAGATGAAGGTGATAGGAGTTGGGATTCAGTGAGAGGCTGGTCCCTCAGGAATTCTGAAGGAGGGTAGGGAGGCAGATTGCTGCATGCTCATTATAACTGTCTCGGATATGGAAAGACTGGACGGACACTTACCAAGTAGGATGCAGTATGGACTCAAGGCTCCCACTCCATAGGGGGGCTGATAGACTGTATCCAAATTGTGACCCTGAGCTCATATCCGTATCCTAATCTCAGACTGAAAGCAGGAGTGACTTAAGATTGGGAAAGCAAGAATTTGGAGCAGCATAAAGACACAAGGAAAGAAGGAAGCATGGCAGAGGACCAGGAGACAATAGGAATGGCCTTCTAGTTAATAGAAGGTTCTTGCACAGAAGAGTGAGCAGGATAATGACAATAATGACCAGAATTGAGCTGGTGCTATGCGGCCACATCTGTTTCAATTTCTATTCACTGCTAGATAATGAATATGGGCTTGTTTTATCATCAGTATAACCGTTCAAAACTCAATTTAATAAGTGCTACTTAAGGCCTGCTATGTACCACAGACTGGGCTGAGCTCCTGGGAATGAAGGTTGGTGTGGGAGTGAAGAGGACTGTATTAAACAGTCTCTACTCTAGATGACATTACACACTTTTGGGTCTGCTTTGCAACACTTTAAGAAACCTCCAATTTTTTAAATAACAAGTATATTGGAATTTAGAAGTTGTGTGTGTATGTTTACTGTGGTAACATATAATACCTAATGTAAGAATTTACCACTCTAACCATTTTTAAGTGTATAATTAAGTGGCATTAAGTACTGGGTTGGCCAAAAAGTTTGTCTGGTTTTATTCTGTAAGATGGCTCTAGTAGTGCTTAGTTATCTTTAACTTTGTTCAAAACAATTTTGTTGGATTGTATTGTGACAACTGTGATATCAGCATGCATTTTAAGAAACTTATCAAAATTGGTGAATTTTTGTGTAGCCATTTTAATATTGAAGATGGGAGAAAATAAGCAACATTTTTGGCATATTATGCTTTATTATTTCAAGAAAGGTAAAAATGTGACTGAAACCCATAAAAAGATTTGTGCAGTGTACGGAAAAGGTGCTGTGACTGATCAAACATGTTAAAAGTGGTTCGCGAAATTTCGTGCTGGAGATTTCTCGCTGGACGATGCTCCACGGTCAGGTAGACCAGTTGATGTTGACAGCAATCAAATCAAAACATTATTTGAGAACAAGCAACATTATACCATGCGGGAGATAGCTGATACACTCAAAATATCCACATCAATAAAGCTATTGGTGAAAATGAAAAATGTGTCTTTTATTTAACAGAAAACACTAAACAGACTTTTGGGCCAACCCACTATTGGGAGCCATGATGGTTTATGACAGCGCGTCTGGGTGTGATGCTGCCTTCTAGCCTCTTCTCTCATAGTGAGAGTCAATCTTTTCTCATTGATGAAACTCCCGGGAGAGGGTGCATTACCACTGAGTTCCTTTTGCAGGATCTGTCTTTAGGCAAATACGGGGAGTTCAGAGGAAGCCTCTCCCTGCATTTGCTGTTTTTCAAGTACCTACAGCTCAAAATAATTAATATATCAAAGTGGCATATTTTGGGGTAGCATCTTCTGCTATTCTCCAGTAGTTATACACCAACTCCCAACAGTCATTGTTTGAGGGCTTTCCCAGGGGTCAATGAAAAAACTAGCATACTCTGTGAGACCTCATTTGAATTCATATAAGAAGTTAGTCAGACCAAAAGGCTGCAGGGACTTGAACACAGAATGAACAGTTACCATTCTATCTTGAAATTAGAATTTACCCTAAGAATTTACTCTTGAATCACTGGAGAGCATTTTCAGCACGAAATAAAAGTATTTTCCGCCTGAGAATGTTATCTGGCATGCGTTTTTTAGCTGCAATGACTCTGGCTGCTGCTGTGTGAAGAATATATTGTAGGAAAGCAATGGGTGAAACCAAGAAACCAGCTAGAAGCTGTTTTAAATTATTAACTGGGGCAAGAAAGGATGGGGACTCAGGCTAAAGCGATGGCAGCAGAGATCGGGAGATGGGGCGTGATTCAAGGTCATCGACAGTATGTGAGTTAGGAGTGAGAGACGGTCAAGTCCATGGTAACGGGCTTTTGACATGAACAGCTGGGCCGCTGGCAGCACCATTGCTAATTCTGCAAAGGCTAGGGAGGCACCCATTTGGGGTAGAAATCAGGAATTCCGTTTTGAACATGTTATGCTTGGGATGTCAGCTAGACATAGAAGTGAAGCTGTTAAGTAGGCAGTTGGAGATACAGCCCAGATTTTTAAAGAAGTCTGGCTTGAGATACTCACTTAGGTCGTACCAGCACCAATTCAGGTGTCAAATATTGAAACATCCTTTAAAGCCCGGAGATGAAACTTGCAGTTGTAAAATAGTTGCAGAAGACATTTCTACCCCTGTTCCAGGTATCTTCCCTGTGTCCCTCCAGACTCTCTTCTCCTCTTTCTACCTAGCTTTCTGCCTCAAGGGGATCGATGCGTGTGTTGGGAGCCAGCAATGGGCTCCCTTACCGCCGGGCTCCTGAGCGAGCCCCACCTGTGAGGTACCCTCGCCCACCCTCAGGAGCTGAGAGAGAGAAAAGACGATGAGGCCTTTGGCTGCCGTGTTACCAGGACATGCCAACCAAAGGTCCCTGCTACTCTCTCTGCTTCTTCCACTTAACACTCTCCTCCGGATCCCAGTTACCTCTGCCTCCCTCCGCCCTGGGGCTGGGGCGAGGAACAGCTCCTCTAAGGCCCGCTGGCTCCGCAGCATCCCCTGTGGTTCCTAACATCCAGCTCGGACGTTTGCAAATAGACCGTTTCCTGAAGCCTCTCAAATTATGCTGAGTTTAGAATGCCGTGTGTTTCCTTTTGGAACTCTGAATAATAACACGCCCACTTTCTCCTCTTAAAGTCCCCTCCCCAGACGACAATGGGAACAATGAACAGAAGCACCAACTCCATACTGTCACGTGTGACCCTACGTCATGCCATATGAAGACGGAAAAGCGGGTGAGGAATGATAAATGATGTGGCAAAGCTCAGCAAAGTCAAGAATGGGAAGCGCACAGTTCTTCGGAAAGCAGGGATGAGGCAGACCAAAAGGGAGGTTCGTTAGAAAGCTGTGCAGCAATATGCATGTCCCCACTGGTACGTCAAATCCAGGACAGCTATTCTCACGCACTCCTGAAGGAGAGAAGATTTTTGCTTTCCGGAGAAATTAAACCAAGAAGGGCCTCCATTAGAGCAGGAAGGCGGAGGTTCCAAGAGGAATGCCTCCAGGAAATAAAAGGTAGAAACGATCAATTTCCTGACGAGTTTGACTACGGAGAATGTTCTTTGTCGTGACGCTTTACATTTCCCTGTGACTGTATTGAAAATCTTAACTATATTTTCAAAGAATATTAGGCAAATGAAAAAAAGAGTATGTTTGAACTCCAGGTAAAACAAAAATTTGCACAAGAAAATAAATGTAATTAGGGCACATCAATTGGCTCAGCGGTGAGCAATATTTATACATTTGTTACACTGAAAACAGATTTCACTTGGTACTATGTTGGGAAGAAGTGAAGTATCTATTAGCTTAAAATGCACATACCTTATTGCCCAGCAATTCCACTTAATATAATTTATTCTGTATATTTGTACATATTCAAGGATAATTATGATAATGTTGTTTGAAACAGTAAAAGACTGAAAACAACCTAAAGCAGCATTTTTCAACTGGTGTGCCACAAGAATTTTTAAAGCCTGCAATACTCGCCCTGACCAGGTAGCTCAGCTGATCAGAGCCTTGTCCCCATGTGCCAAGGCGGTGGGTTCCATCTCCAGTCGGGGCACATGCAAGGAGCAGCCAGTGGAACAACAAACTGATCTCTCTCTCTCTCTCCCTCTCTCTCTCTCTCGCTGTTCCTCTCTCTTGCAAAAATCAAATTTAAAATTTAACATTAAAAAAGCCAGGCAATACCTGACTATTTAGTCAGGGACATTGACCTTTTTCACCTTCAGCTGTCAAATAACAAAATGACAACAACCAAGAAAACAACAGCTGTCTGGTGTGAATGAATCAAAATGATATCTATTTTCTGTCAGATTGGCAAAAACATGTTTTGTTTTGTTTTTTTGGTGTGCCATAGGACCTGAGTAATTGGTTTATGTGTGCCATGAGATAGAAAAAGATTGCAAATCACTGACCTAAAGGATAACAATAGAGTTAAGCCAATAGTATTCCAAACAATGGATTACCATTCAACCATCAGAAAGAATGAGGCAACCCCGTATGTACTGACACTGAAAAAAATCTCCAAGATATATTATTAAGTGAAAAAAGCAAGACTCCCAGTATTATGGAAAGTTCATGTAAAACTGTGTTTGTGTATGTTCATGTCTGAAATATCTCTAGGAGGAAGTACAAGACACCAGTATCATGGGTTGCCCTGAGGAGGGGAACCAGGTGGCCAGGGATGGTGTGGGAGGGAGACAGAATGAGACGGGATAAGACAATGCCGTGTTTTTGTTGTAAAAGCCTCTGGCACTGGCACTCTTGGACTTCTTAAAAGTATGTGTGTATACAGTTGATCCTCCTCAGATCAGTACTGAAGACTCTTTAGCAGTAATGCAGGGATATGCAGAGAGCCGCAAAAACTTTGAGTCACCTACTGCACTGGGTCCCAGCTGACGTCTAACGAGGCTGTCCTGTGCCTTCAGTTGGTAAGCAAGTATCCTGTACGCAGCCCATTTAGTGCCTCGTGTTTTGCATTTTTGTACTTTGTGTTGTACAAACTTTGTGTTTGTGATTTCAATGTATAAGGTGGCCCTCAAGCATCATGCACATGTGTGACTACTTCTATAGGGTCAGTTTACATAGTAGTAGAATTTCGGTGTCAAAAGATATGAAAATTAAAAATGTAAAAAGATCCCTCCAAGTTTTGTCTTTAAAGTTTATCTTTCCAGACTCAGTGGTGGAAACACTGATCACCCTCATCAGTATTGGAGGTTATCAATCTGTTAAATTTTTACTAGTCTGAGGGGGGAAATAATGCTACCTCCACTTTTAAAACTTTAAAAATTGAGTATAGTATGCGTATGGAGAACTGCATTAAGTGAAAATTCAGTGAATTTTAGAAAACCAAATGCTAACATGTGATTCAGCTCCCAGGTCAAACGCCCTGAATCTCCTTCCTCTTCGTGCCCTGTTCCATCACCGCCCCCCTCAAGGCTCCCCTCTTAAGAGCGTAGATTCAACTGGCCTGTTTTGGTACTTTACGTAAATGAAATCATATAACACACACTATTTTGTGTTTAGCTATTGCGACTTGACATAATGGTTGTGGAAAACTCATTCTCCTTGTGCTCTCTTATTGTTATTTAAATTTGCATTTTGTTGCTCTTAGGTAGAATAGTAAATAGTATTTAGACACCTATTCAACAGATAATAGGTGTCTTTATAATATTAAATGTCCCCATTTAGAAACAGCGAGTCTCTTATTTTATTATTCTATTTTTCATCTTACATATATTGCACATTTATTAGATTGCCTTTTAAGTAATTTATAACTTTAATTGCTAATTAGAAAAGGAATCCCTTTTACTTCTATCACATATTATTACTGTTATGGGATTTTTAAGAGCAAATGGAAAATTTGATTTTTGAATGCTGACTTCAAACCTGTTCGCATTTCTTAATTTTCTTTATCAACATTCATAGTTTTAAGTAATTATCTTGAAGTTTCCAGTTAAACAGAAATTTGTAAAGGACCACCCCCCCCCACCCCATATTTGTGACTTATTTCTTTCTCTTCTGGCCAGAAGCCCCAGGACAATGTCTTTTGAAGAGCGGAGCGGAGGAGGACACCCTTTCTGCGTCCTGGCTTCAATGGGGACGGCTGCTGATGTCCCACCCGGAGTTCCGCTGCCTGCTCCGAATTCATGGCTAAATGTACGGCAGATGTCATTTATCAAGTGAAGCGTGTTTTTTCCCTTTCCTATGAGGTAATCAAAAACAGGAATTGAATCCGAGCAGATTTCTAAAGCATTTATCAATGTTAATCTCTCCATTTGTTAATATAGAAAACTAAATGAAAAGATTTCCTAACAGAAATATCCTTATAATCATGGGATGAAATTATAGTTGGCTATGGTGAGGGTTTCTGTGACAATATATATCTCTTGATGTTTGTAATAATATTATGTAGAACTTTTATTTGTATTTATAACCATATAATGTTTTTTTTTTGTTCTAGTTATGACTGTATAGCAAGTAGAGATGCTTTTCATCTTTTTCTGTTCCTGGAATAATGAATATAAGAATTATCTGTTTCTTGAAGGTTTTGTAGAGCTTGTCTATAAATTGTCTCGAATGAGCCTTTTAAAGTATAGATCTCTGATTACCTATTTGATTACTTTCACAATTACTAAAATATGTAGTTTTCTACCTCTTATTTCTCCTTAAGTCAATATGGAAATTTATATTTTTCTGAAAAATCATTCATTTCTTTTATATTTTCAAACATAATGGTATAAAATTTACATAACCTTTTGTAATTTAAAAAAGTGACTGATAGACCTTTAGTTTGTTCACTTTCTTTTTTTCAGTTTTTTATCTTTATAAAAATTGCCAAAAATTTATTTTACTATTCTTTTAAAATAATTCACTTTTGTTTATATTGATAAAATCTACTATATATATTGTTTCATCAATGTTTGGTTTTACTTTTACAATACCTCCCCTTTACTTTTGTGTTCTTTTCTAAGTTTTCTTGTGATGAGTGACTTATTTTTTTAATATAATTTTTTTAATTTTCTAATAAATACATTTAAGGCTATAAATTTTCCTTGCCCAGGCCCCACAGGTTTTGATGTGTGTGGGGTGGGGTTCTTGTGACCATTTATTTCTCAATCATTTGTAACTTCTGCATCAATTTCCTTTTTAAGCCAAAAATTATTAGAAGTTTTATTTTAAATGTTGTATTTTAGAGGGACTTGAATATGTTTTTTAACCCAAGAAGAGGTAGGATAATGCAAATATGCTTAACATTACTGACTATGTACTTAAAAATAGTTAAGACGGTCAATTTTATGTTATGTATGTTTTACCACAATTTTAAAAATACTTAATGCAAAAAAAAAAAAGATAAGTTGTTTCTGGGTGGCCTCAATGTAACCACAAGGGTCTTTAAAATGGGAAGTGGGGGGCAGGGCAGAAGTACAAGAGAGATGGCAGCATTGGACGGACTTGGCCCATCCTTGCTGACTTTTAAGAAAGAGAAAGGAACCCCAAGCTGAGAAATGTAGCAGCCTGTAGAAACTGGAAAAGCAACGAAACGGATTCTTCCCTCAAGCCTCTGGAAAGAAAAGCAGCCCTGCCAATACCTGGATTTTAGCCAGGCCTATATTGGAATTCAGGCTTCCAGAACTGAAAGATAATAGATTTGTATTGTTTTCAATGTATACGGGCAGTTTTAACAAATCCATTTGAACAGACTGTAAGAGAGGCTATAATAATGCTAATTCTAATAAACTTTCATTAGCTCCAGTTAATTAAGCCCTGAAGTTCATACGAGACGTAGCATTAGTATTAGCCCCTTTCCATATTTGATATAAAAGCAATCTGGGCATAGTGATATATTATGGCCTGACGTATAGGCCATAGGGGAATTCTTCCTATGGGATACTCAAAGCCTCTTGTCCTCTCTGTCAAACTTTTGCACAAACATAGTGCAGACAGCACCACCCAAGCGTTTCAATGAGAAAACGGAAGCCAAAGTAAGCTAAACTCCTAGACTTTCAGGACCCCTGTGGCAGGTGCGGGAGCAGAACCTGCCGGGCCGGGGCTGTTCCGCCACCCTAAGTTCTCTCCAGAACCCACTCCACGCAGCCAGTGACAAAACACAAAGCCGCTGGGACCCAGTCCCAGCGAGGCCCAAAGAGCAGGAGCCTGGAAAACATTAACCTGAAACACTAATCCAACTTTCAGCTGCAGTGATTAGAATGGCAGTGAGAGCGTGAGCTCAGCAGAGAGAGGGAAAGGCCACTGCTCAGCCGCCTCTCTACCTTCACCAGGGCTTAAGGGAATTTCATTCCTGGAAATGTGTACAGAGCCTTTGCCACTGTGTCTCAGGTGTGTTCCACCTGTTTATCCTTTGAACTTTAGATTGCATTAGAAGAGCTAACATTTGCTTGTTTGGAAGGAGGCTGAGTCTCTTCTCCCCTCATCTCCCTGGCCATTTGAGAAAGGTCTGAGAATAAGAATGATTCCTTTCATAAGTGGAGGCAGAACCTCATCGTGCCAACATTTTCATCCATCTTCCATTTTACTGTTTTTAAAAACAGAATTCTAAGTGATTTTCAGGTTTGGTACCATTCTTCTGACATATACTTCTCCAAGTTCATAGATAGACACAGGACTTTCTGGCCTGTTGTATGGGGAAACTGAGGCAGGGATTGGGAGGGTGATGAAGTGAAAGTTACTCATGATTAGAAAAAGCAGAATTCGAAACCCTTGTTTGCATAATGAGTTGATGAGAAACTCAACCACGAGGTTTCCAATTTGCTCTCTCTCCCCCTCAATCACTGCTCAGCATCTTAGAATAATTGTCTCCTAGGGTTCACTTACAATTCTTTCTACAAGTTAGAAAAAACACGAAGATGAACTCCACGTGTTTAAAACAGAAGCAATACTTTTTCTCCTACCCTGCCTCCCCACCTCAAGTTATTGAACAGTTTCTGCAGCCCTTGAGTCCTATTGAAAAAAAAACCATCAGAACTCAAAATTCTCTTTCAAAAGTTTACATTTTTGCTGTTAAAATGCTGTTCCAAATGTGAATTCCGAGGGCAAAAATATTTGCACACAATTTTTACTAGAAATTTTACAGTGTATAATTTTTACAAACTACTTTCTTGCATAATTTCCCTCAGAAAGCAGTTTACTTAGGTAGGCAGTTTATCAAAGTTGTAAGTTGTTAAGAAGTTACTAAGGAAAATCATTTATGTGCAAAATAAAATATTGATCAAATGGTTATAACTTGAAGAGAACTCTCACATAAAAGAAAATAAAACACAAAGGCGTAAAGGCACTCAAGTGAAAAGGGATCTAGAAATAGAATTAATTACTAAGAGGTTTTTGGGGGGTTTTTTGTTTTGTTCTGTTTTTTTTTTAAATGAAGGGCTGAAATGCCTTACCTGGTCATAATCTCCTCCTTTTCCTTCTCCTTGGAAAGATCAATAAAAACACCTGAAACTTATAAGAAATCGCTTCACAGAAGCTGCAAAAAAGGGGAGCCTTTGAAATGATTCTTCAAGCGACAGCAATCGGCAATCGGTGATGGAAGTCGTGGAAATGACCTTTCACCCTATGGCAGAAAAGCCATGGGCACAAACCATCTTACATAGTGTATGACTTTAAAGTGAGGATTAAAGAGAATTTACAAAGACATTTTAAAATCAAGTCTTGGAAAAATAAACTATGCTATGAATGATCATGTTTAGGATTTGTAAGAAATGAACTGAGTTTTACCACAGTTTTATTTTTCTTCCCCCAACTATGACCCATAGATCAGTGGACCTGAGGCAAGGGGCTGGAGAGATGGAATGCCACTGTTCACCAATATTCAAGCACTTGCTGGTCCACGTGGGTATACCGTGGGACCGTATTCTCCTTTCCACTTTACCCCCTAGGTGTGACCTCGTGATTGAATTTAGCCCTGGACTTCCTATGCCGACTGCTACAATAGCCTGTAAAAACTCATGTGCTATCACCTTCTCCACCTTCCTTATTTTATTTTACTTCATTTTATTTTATTATTTTTTTGGTCTAGAGACAGGGCTTTCCACAGAGGACTCCCAGTGCTTAGAAGATGACAGAAACATGAAATGTAAGGAGTGCGGGTCCCTGAATCTCTGCAGAGGAAGCTGCCAGTCCATTTGGGATGGCATGTTTGAGCCACAGACGAACCTTTCCTGTGCTAACTATCTAAGGTTTGGAGGCTGTTATGACAGATAGGCTACCTTCATCACTATAGTGTGTGTTACGATGACAGATTCCTTTTCCATTCCAAGAGACATTGAATCAGAAACTCTTGGAATAGGATCCAGAAATCTGAAATTCTTAACAAGTTCTCCAAGTGAGTCTACACACATCGAAGTTTGAGAACTGTTTTATACTTTGATTTCTTTAAAAGTTATATATATATATATATACACACACATATCTCAAAATGAAGCCTTTCTTAAGTGGAACTTGCTCAAAGAGTTTTAAATCTGATAGGACAGAACAATGCATTTGAAACAATATCCATCTTGTTTTCAATGTCACACTCAGTTTAAATCATGTAGGTCATAGAATGTGACATTTATTCAACAAACATGCATGAAGCACCCACTATGTGCCAGGAACTATACTAGATGCTGGAGATACCTGATCAACAACATAGGCCCGTTCCCTGCTCCCACAGAGCCTCTTATCGGTCTAGATAAAAATAACATGTTGCGATAATTGGAGGTAATTGGAGGAACAAGTATAAAAAACATTGAGCCCAGGTGTGGTGGATTCACGGCAGACATTTCAACTTAATGAATAGGAATTTGCCTGATGGAGGGGAAGAGGAAAGGGAGGGGTAACGTGTTATTCAAGGAGGCAAACAGCAAGCACTGAGATCAAAATATGAGAGAAAATATACAACATATGGGGAGGGTGGGTGTGACGAGAGCTGGGGCTAGAGAGCTAAGTGAGGCCAAGTCAATGAGGGTGGTAGAAATCAATTTAAGGAACTTGGAAATTACCTTGAGGGGAAGGAGTTGCCACTGAAGGGGTTTAAATGGAAATGTACTTTGTCAGATTTGCTTATAAAAATTACTCCAGATGTGCTGAGGAGAGTGGATTGGATGGGCCAAGACTGGGGGAAACCAGTTAAAAAACTGGTTTGTATATGTTGTATAATTCTAGGTAATAAGCTAACTAATTAATTTGTTCATTCTACTGACTTTCATTGAGCCCCATGTTAGGGGCTTGAAATACATTGGTGACAAGGTAGGCATGATTTCTGTCCTCACAAACTTTAAAGGTTGGAGGGGGGGAGGGAAGGAAGGAGAGGGAAGGGCAGGGGGAGAGAGAGAGAGGGGAGAGACTGAATATAAAAAGATGACAGTGGCCCAGAACAGTCACAGTAGGGTGGAGAGAAGTGCCATACTGGTAACTGATGAAATGTAGGAGTGGAGGAAGAAGTACAAGATGATGCTCTGGTTTCTGGCTGAATAAATGGTACCACCATTCACTGAAATAAAAACAGGAATAAGACTAGGTTGGAAGAGGGAGTGTTCAATTTCATATTTATACTACCTGATTTCAAGGCTTTTTATAAATCTAAGTAATCAAGACAGTGTGATACTGGCACAGAGATAGAACAATAGATCGATGGAACAAATTTATAGAGTCTAGAAATAGATACATACATGTATGGCCAAGATTTTCAACAAAGGCACAACAGCAATACAATGGAGCAAAGACAGTCTTTTCAATGAACAATTCTGTAATCACTGGACAATTACATGCAAAAAAATAAATAAACTTTGATCCATAGCTTATACCATATAAAAATTAAATCAGAATTGATTTTAGATCTAACTATAAAACTTCTAGAAGGAAATGTCTATAAACGTAAACAAAGATTTCTTAGACACAATACTAAAAATGCAAGCCATTAAAGGAAAAATAGATACATTGGGTTTCATCAAAATTAAAAACTTTGAAAGAGAGAGCTTCATTAAAATCAAGAACTTTATTAAAAGAATAAAAAGACAAGCCACGGACTGGGAGAAGATATTTTAAAATCACATACCTGGTTAAAAAACACCCCTTAGATCCAGAATATATAAAGAATTATCAAAACTCCATAATAAGAAAAGAAACAATTATATTAAAAATATGCAAAATATTTGAGGAGTTAATTTGCCAAAGAAGACATGTAGATAACAAATATTTACATGAAAAAAAATGCTCAACATAATTAGTCATCAGGGAAATGCAAATTAAAACTTCAAGGAGAGGCAGGCCACCGTACACCCATTGGAACGGCTAAATTTAAAAGTATGATCACACCAAGTGCTGGAGAAGATGTGGAGTGACTGACACTCTCTGCACTACATATACTACATATACTGCTGGTGGGAATGGAAAATGCCACAACCACTCTGAAAAACAGTTTGGCAGGTCCTTAAAAAGTTAAATATATACCTACTGTTCGCCCAGCCATTGACAGGTAGGTATTTATTGGAAAAATGAAAACATATGTCTATATAAAGGCTGTATGCAAGTCTCTCTCTCTCTCTCTCTCTCTCTCTCTCTAGATTTAGAAGATTATGGAAGATTTATTTGTAACAGCCACAAACTACAAACAACCTAAATGTTCATCAACAGGTGAATGATTAAACAAATTGTGGTTATATTATACTCAGCAACAAGCATGAACTAAACTGATACATGCAATAACATAGATGACTCTCCAAATTATAACTGGAAAAATCATTAAATGTCCTGCCCGGGTGGTTCAGTTGGTTGGAGTGTCAACCCATGCACCAAAAGGTTACGGTTCAGCTTCTGGTCAGGGCAAGTACATAGGCTGCAGGTTCTATCCCATGTCAGGGTTCACACAGGAGGTAGCTGATCAGTGTTTCTCTCTGACACCTGTTTCTCTCTCTTCTCTCTCCCCCTTCCTCTCTCTCTAAAATCAATAATTAAAAAATATATATATATTATCTCAGATGAGGATTTTTAAAAATAATTTAAAAGAGTAAATGCTATATGATATTATTTACTAAAAATTCTAAAAAATCCAAATGAGTCTTTAGTGACAGAAAGCAGATCAGTAGTTGCCTCGGGGCTGGTGGGGAGAGGTGGTATGAGGGGGTTGGAGGGAGTTGGCTCATAAATTCATGAGCCAGTTCTTTAAGCAAAGTAAATCTCTTTCTCTCACTCTCTGTAGATAGGTAGATAGATAGATAGAGACATACATACATATATACACACAGATATAGAGATATAGGTATATAGATGAATACATATAAAATTCTTATAGTTATAGAGAATTCTACATAAATATATAATACATATAATATAAATTTTATATATTATGTATAGAAGTCTATATATGTTTATATGTGTATATTTATTAATTCTGTAATTTATATAAAATTCTACATGTAGAATACAGAATGTATATTATATATGGAGTTATATATGTTCTACATAAATAGAATATATATATATCATAAGTTATATTTCTAATACAAACTAATACCATTTCATACAGACTAATAGAGAAACAGAGAATGTGAACAGTTGGATCAGTCAAAAAATGCTATCTGGCCAGTTGGCTGAACTGGACAATGACACAAGAGAGTTGAGCAAAGACAAAGCAATGAAGACAGAACAGAGGAGCCGGGTATGGGGGAAACAGAGGGGTCAGGGAAGGAGAGGTGTCGAAGTGGAACCTATCAGGTACAGAGAGAATAATGGGAGAATGAACGTCGTTGTCAGGAGGAGCGCTTTCAATGAAAGCTTTCAGAAACAGAGACATTCTAGATGATGACAAAGTCTAGAGATGTGGCCTTGGAAGTCGACGGTTGAGGAAAGGCGGAGGTGATGTTCACTGGCATTGTGCAAATCAAGAACTTACTGACTACGGTGATGAGCCATCCATGTGTTCTTGATGTGAGGAAGACTCAAAAGAATCCAGACGTGTTATTGACTGATGTCAGCATCTCCTGTTTGCAGGTTTTGCTGTTGCAAATGATGTAGTAGCTCTGGAGAAATGATACTCCTGAACCTCGAAAATGGTTATGAAAATGGTTATTATTATGCCTGAAATATTTTGATCAGAAAAATTGTGTATTTACTGTTCTATATGGTGCAACCTTTTTTTTGTCTTTTTATGTTATTTTTACCTTGAAGATATAGAACTTTTTTAAAAAATATTTTATTTATTTATTTTTAGGGAGAGGGGAAGGGAGGGAGGAAGAGAGGGAGAGAAACATCAATGTGGGAGAAAAACAATCATCTGGTTGCTTCTTGCATGTCCCCAACAAGGGACCTGGCCTGCAACCCAGTCGTGTGTCCCAACCAGGAATCAAACTAGCAACCTCTGGGTTTGTGGGACAATAACCAACCCACTGAGCCACACCAGTCAGGGCAAAGGTATAGGACTTTTTAGATAAATCATATTAGAAAACTTCTTTTCCTGTGACTAATCTTTCCTAACCCCTCACCTGACAACTCTGCTTTAGCACAGTGACTTGCGTTGTTATGATTGGATAGGTTCTATGAAATGAGGACATTGGATTAGATTAGTGAAACATTCTGGATTTTTTTTTTTTTTACCTCTTTGTAAAGTTGATGAAAGAGTGACTTCTTTTTTCAGGAAAATGAATGTTTCTACATACCCACAAAATTCTGCATTTAATTTGAAGATAGCTCACAGACTGTCACAGTATATGCTGAATTTTATTATTGTGGGTATCTTTTCAGTTCTACAATATTATGACTACACTTATACTACAAAATCAGTTAGTTTATGAGACAAAAATTTTTTTAAGTCTTACTGCCATCTTTCCCCTTAAACTTATTTCTCAGATCTCTTTCTGTAACCGGTGAGGTCTAGGGTAGCTTGTAAATTTCTGGCTATGGCCTGATAGGTCTCCCCTGAGTGTGACTGTTCCCTGGCAGAGCACCTGAGAGTCTTATGTTATTCACCCCAACAGATTTTATTTTTAAAGGATCAAACTCTCTGACCGAAACAGCTGAGCTCGACATCCTGTTTGCTGACTGGCAGCTGCCCAGCCCCACAGCTGAAGTGGTGGAAGGGACACCAGAGATACCTGCCATCAGCCAGTTCACAGGGACCTGGGAATTATAAGCCGGAGAGTAAAGGAACGGATGGGCTGATAACAGTCTCCACTGAGCACATTTGTGCTCCTGGACTCAAGAGTGCTTAGAAATGACAAGCCTAGGAAGAGACCATGGGACAAAATGAGGAAAAAGGAAAGAAAAAATCCACCCTGAAAAAACAAGCAAGCAAGCAACATTCATACACCATTAAAAAAAAAAAAAATTCACCAGCAGTTTATTTAAAGCAGTAGGAGATTTAAGTACTCAGTATCCCGAGTAAATGCACATTCTAATTCAGTTTAGAAAGTAAGTGGGCTTTCATAGATCAGATCGTTCCTGTCTACCCACTCCCCTTTGGCAGGAAAGTTACCTCTATCCTGTTTCTTTCTATGCCTTCTCCTTTTTTTATGAGAATTTATGTTCTTCTCACCCTCAGCTAGACTGTGCCAAATTCCTAGAATGGTGATTTTAAAATTTTGTACAATTTATTTACTTACTGTTTTGATTTTATCTATTGCCTGAAAGATTTAAAATGATTTACAATAAAGACTGAAATGCTAGAGAACCACTAAAAAATAAAGAAGAAAAACCAAGCCCTGGGCGGATTATAGTTATGTCATAAAAAAATTAGGCTAAGCAAAACTACTCCAATTGATCTGAAACATAGCTCTGACTTCCTTGGAAGCCAAGGAAAAAATATAATCACTGCAGTGGTCTTCGTTATCTATTAAATTATTTAAATATACTAACAACATTTTTCCTATTATTAAATTCTAAAATGAACTTATTTGTCATAGAGATATTCGATGAATATATTTAAATAGCTTCAACTTTATTTGAGATATGGAAACATTTTTACATGGAACGTTTTCAAGTATATCCTTGATAAATGCCAAAGGGGAGAATTTAAGTCACGGATTTGTTAAGGTTTTCTCACAGGTAGATTAAAGAAGTCTGTCATAGCAGTGTTATTGACTAGTTTTTGACTTGGCTTGAGGATAGAACTTAGGCTTCAGGAGACTGTAGTCTAGATGAATGAATTGTTAGCTGTGCTCATTAGGAAATTCTTTTCAATAATCAATTGTCTCAGTTGGGTAATTAACAAACAGTGAATGGCAGGCGATTTGAGAACTAAAGCACAGATCTTTACACTGTTGTTGTTAGAAGGCATATGTGCTTTAAGTCTCTTGTGCGCTGATGGCAAAGCCAAGACTTCTTCTTTTTAAAATACAAACAAAGAAGCTTAATATAGAAAGTCGTTTCATTTTTACCCTGGGTAGGTTTCAGGTGCATATTCAAACAGTGCCAAAATTTTTCTCAGGAAAAAGCTTTGGGTAAGTAAAATATCTCTGATGACTAAATTGAATAACAAAGTTGATTAGGCTATAAACTGAAGCACATCGGCCCATGGCAACCATTTTGAAATTTGGCACAATTAATTTTGGGCTTTTCTTTCTGATGGCATTATTTACTTTAGGATAATTACTAAAGAGAGTAAGACTATGCCACCATGAAAGAAAGAAACGATCTTCCTATTTGCTGTGCGGAGAGAGAATGCATCCAGCTCCTATAAAAGTTGTACCAATGTATTTGTTTATATAGTTGTTACTGATACAGCACAGGATCTCTTATTTCCACTCCTCAGGACCCATTTAAGGGCGCCATTGAAGTTAGATGGAGTAGGATCAGATTTACATTATTCATTTCAGTAAGGACGAAAGGGGACATGGCACAAGCTATGAGAAGCAAAAGATTCATAATGTCAGCATGGTTGTTAAAACAAGAGGAAATTTGCATTACAGCTTTTCATATTATACCAAACTTTTTTTCTCTTTAGATTCAAAGTCTACTTAAGTACCTTGTCCTATGATTTAGCCTTCAAGAACAAAGAATTCCTTTGCTTGGTGTCCAGTTATTTCCCCCCTGGGAATTCGGTTATCTTGTAAATCAATAAATAGATAGAATGGAGGTTCTAAGAAGAATACAGTACAAAAGACACTTCTTTGAGTATTAGGGTTAGAAAAAGCAAATCTGACCAATGTTTACAGTGTGCCATGAACAGAGGAATATGATCAATAGAATCATCTGGACTTGAGGACCCAAAAAACAACAATCAAAACAACAACAACAACAACATGTCTAGGTCTTAAAATAGACTTTAATAATATTGTAATAGCAATGTATGGTGCCAGGGGGTTACTAGACTTACGGGGGTGACCACTTTGTAAGCTGTATAAATGCCTAACCATTATGCTATTCACCTGAAGCTAATATAATATTGCATGTCAACTTTAATTGGAAAATTTAAAAGAATTGGTTACAAGAGACAAAAGAAGGTCATTATATAATGATAAAATAATCAATTCATTAAGAGGATATGCTTGTAAATATATGGGCACCTAGACATATTAAGCAAATGCCACCGTATCTGAAAGGAGAAATAGACAACAACACAAAGCTTTCAATTTTGTACAATAACAGGGACTTTAAACCCTGGCTGGTGTGGCTCAGTTGGTTGGGCTTTGTCCCACAAACCTAAAGGTCACTGGTTTGATTGCCTATCAGGGCACATGTCTGGGTTGTAGGTTTGGTCCCAGGTTGGGGTGTGTTTGGGAGGCAGCCAACCAATGTTTTTCTCCCTCTTTTTCTCTGCTCTTTCCCCTCTCTTTAAATTCAAAAATAAAATAAAATAAAATAAAATTCAAAGAAAAATATAGGGATTTTAATACTCCACTTTCTACAATGAATAGATCATCCCGACAGAAATTCAATTAAAAAAAGTTGGACGTGAGCTACCTTTTAGACCAAATGAACATCCCACCCAAAAGCAGGAGAATGCATGTCCTTCTTAAGTGCACACCAAACATTCTTTAGGATGGATTGTATATTAAGTTACAAAATATGCCTATCAAGTATCTTTTCTGACTTCAGTGGTATGAAACTAGAAATCAATGCCAGGAGGAAAACTGGAAATTCACAAATGTGTGGAAATTAAACAACACTCTCCTGAACAACAAATAGGTCATAGCAGAAACCAAAAGGGAAATCAAGAAATATCTTTAAACAAATAAAAATGAAAACACCACATATCAAAATTCACCAGATGTAGGAACATTAGTTCTAAGAGGGAAGTTTGTAGCAATAAACATCTACACGAAGAAAAAAAGAAAGATCTTAAATAAACAACCTAATGTTACACCTCAAGGAACTAGAAAAAGAACAAAATAAGCCCAAAGAAAAGATTAATAAAACTAAGAGCTGCTTTTTAAAAAAGATAAACAAAATTGACAAAATGTTACCCAGACTTACCAAGACAAAAAAAAAAAAAAGGCTCAGCATCCACAAATCAATAAATGTGATACAATACACTAATAGAAAGATACAATCATTTAATCACCTCAACAGATGCAGAAAGAAGCATCTGACAAATCTCAACATCCTTTCATGATTTAAAAAAAAAAACAAACTTTCAAGAAATTGGGTATAAAAGGAGCATATCTTAACATAATAAAGATCATATATGACAAACCCACAGTTAATAACATACTCGATGGTAAAAGGTTGAATGTTTTCTTTCTAAGATTAGGAATAGGACAAGGTCTAATCAATTCTATTCAACATAAACCTACAAGTCCTAGCAAGAATGATTAGTGAAGAAAAAGAAATAAAAGATATCCAAATTGGAAAGAAAAAAGTAAAATTGGCTCTGCAGATGATATGATCCTTATATAAAGGAAACCCTGAAGACTCCACCAAGGAACTATCAGAACTAATAAACGAATTTAGTGAAGTTTCAGGATACAAAATCATCATACAAAATTAAGTTGTATTTCTATATACTAACAATGAGCCATCTGAAAAATAAATAAAGAAAAAATCCCATTTACAAGAGTATCACCAATAATAAAATTCTTAGAAATAAATTTAACCAGGGAGGTGAAGGATCTACATGCTGAAAACTATGAGACATTAATAAAAGAAATTGAAGAAGAGATAAGTAAATAGAAAGATATCTCATGTTCATGGATTGGAAGAATTAATATTGTTAAAATATCCAAACCACCCAGAATCAGCTATAGAGTCCAGGTAATCCCTGTCAAAATTCCTTTGGCAGTTTTTACAGAAGTAGAAAAAAATCTTAAAATTTGCAAGGAATCACAAAAGACCCATAATAGCCAAAGCAATCGTAAAAAAGAAGAAGGTTAGAGGCATCACAATTCCTGATTCTAAACTTTACTACAAAGCTATAGTAATCAAAATATGCAAGAGATTAGCATAAGAGCAGATATATAGGCCAATGGAATAGAACCAAGAGCCCAGGAAAAAAACCCATGCATTACAATCAATTAATATTTGGCTAGGGAGCCAAGAAGATTCAACGAGGGGAGGATAGTCTCTTCAGTAAATTGTACTGTGAAAACTGGATAACCACATGCAGAAGAATGAAATTAGACC
Organism: Mormoops blainvillei; assembly: GCA_004026545.1. NCBI lineage: Eukaryota > Metazoa > Chordata > Mammalia > Chiroptera > Mormoopidae > Mormoops > Mormoops blainvillei. The sequence continues at coordinate 359,374 of PVJD01000420.1, forward strand.
ACTCACACAAGTAACTAGAAATGAACGAAAGACTTAAATGTAAGCCCTGAAACTGTGAAACTACTAGGAAAAAAAAAAACAAGGAAAAATCTCCTTGACATTGGTCTTGGCAATGATTTTTGGATATCACACCAAAAGCACAAACACCAAAAGCACAAATAAGTAAGAAACTCACTACATAAGCTCTTGCACAGCAAAGGGAACAGTCAGCAAAATAAGAAGACAGCTTGTGGAATGGGAGAAAATATTTGCGAATCATCTATCTGATAAGGGGTTAACATTCAAATTATGTAAGGAAGTTATATAACTCAAAAACCAAAATTATATAGCAAAAAAACACAAATTCAATTAAAAAATAGGCAAAGGACTTGGTTAGATATTTTTCCAAAGAGATCACAAATGGTCGAAAGGCACATCACAAGATACTCAACATCACTAATCATTAGGAAAATGGGAAGCGAAACCTAACTGAGGTATCTCCTCACACCTATTAGAACGCTTATTATGAAAAAGACAAGAGACAACAAGTGTTTCGAAATTCACGGTAAGTCCATGGAGAGAAGGGAACCCTTATGCACTGTTTGTGCTATTGTAAATTGATACAACCAATGTGGAAAACAGCATGAAGTTTCCTCAAAAAGGTAAAAATAAAGCTACCATTCAGCAACCTCACTTCTGGGTATGTCAGCAGGAAATGAAATCACTGCTTGGAAGAAATATCTGCACCCCTACGTTCACTGCAGCATTACTCGCAGAAGCCAAGACAAGGAAACAACCTAAGTGTCCATCAATGGATGAACCGATAAAGAAAATGTGGTATTATACACTCAACGAAGTGTTACTCAGCCACAAAAAGAGAAGGAAACCCTGCCTTTTGCGACAACATGGGTGAAAGTTGAGGGCATTATGCTAACTGAAATAAGTCAGCCAGAGAAAGACAAACCCTGCATTTCTCACTTACGTAGAACCTAAACAAGTTGAACTCACAGAACTAGAGAGAAGAATGGTGATTACCAGGGTCTGGAGGGGCGGGGATAGGGGAATTGGGGACATGTTAGTCAAAGAGTACAAACTTCCAGATATAAGATGAATAAATTCTGGGCATCTAATCTACAGGGTGGTAACTACAATTAACAATAGTATATTATACATTTGAAAATTGTTAAAAGTAGACCTTAAATGTTATCACTGAAGAATGTTAATTATGTTAGAGGATGAAAGTGTTCACTAAATTCATTGTACTGATCATTTCACAATGTATACATATGTATGTGTCAAATCGCCATGTTGTACACCTTAAACTTACATATGTTCATATGTCAGTGATATCTCAATAAAGCTGGAAAAAAAGTCTAGATCTTGACTTGAGAATTGATTGTGTGTGTGTATTCATTTGAATAGATCAGCAATTCCTGAAGTGTGTTTCCCAGAATATGAATTCCATACTAGCTCCACAGCATGTTCAGCCGAAAGAGAAGCGTATCGCTTGGTCAGATGAATTTGGAAATCCACACACTCTGTCCCTGTGACCCTGGGGGGTCACAGTGCACATTAGCATAGTTAGAGCAGCGTAATTTGCTCAATCCAGAGTTTCTCAAACTTACTTCACCGGGGCACTCCTTTTAATGTGACACATTAATTTCCTAGTAAACACACTTTGTTAGACACAGCAATGACCGAATTTCTTGTCCCGTATTGCTGGAAATTTAAGAAATGCTGGCCATGTTCTGGGTAGAGTGTGGTATAATAGCTCTATGCTTCTGTGGCACCTGCAGAGTCCACTGGGAAGAGGACTCTCTCTTCCTGAGTCTGCCATACTTCACTCTAGGCAAATTTCTGACAAAGCAGGATAAGTGCCTACCCTTTGGATATTTCTCATTAGCACAGTTGGTCCCAGAAAAGTCTGACTTCTTTCCTGGTCTATGCAGGTTCTATTACTTCTGCGCCTATGGAGGAAGCTAGCCTGCTCGTGGATGTCCAGATATCGTGGACAGCTACCGCCCCAGAGCTGCCTGGAGTCAAAATTATAAACATTCGTTGTAAAATTGTGGACTTTTTTTTGTTTGTGTACTATGGATAATAAAGTTTTATATGTGTGACATTTTCCCGTAATTGGCCATCTTTAGAAGTATTATTTTTATTTGCCTATTTACTTAAAGTGGCTACTTAATAGAGAAAAGGAGAGATAGGCATGGAAACTATCCTTTTTTTGTCGCCGGCTATATTCCAGCTTCTACGCTGGATCCTTTACATAGATTGCCTATTTATTATTTGCAACAGTCATATAATGTGGGTCTTAGTATCCTCTTTTTCAGATTTGAAAATTGAGGCTTAGTGACATTAATAAGCGCTCTTCATAAGGGGGGAGCTGGACTGTGAATCCAGGTTTCCTAGACTCTAAACCCCACGTTTTCCTTCTATTTTATGGAATGTAGGATAGAGGACACTGGGAGAGGGGGTTGAAGACAGCTTGATCACCTATCAGATCTATGACCTTAGCCCGGTGCTGTCCAATAGAAACGTAAGGCTCGTTACATATATAGTTTTCTAGTAGTCACATCTAAAAAACTTAAAAAGCAGGTGAAATTAATTTAAGTAATTATCTTTTATCTTCTCTAATATATTCAAAATATTATTTCAACATGTATGCAATATTTTAAAAATTATTGAGATACGTTACATCCTTCTTTTTGTACTACGTCATCAGAATCCAGTGCGGATTTTACCTGCATAGCGTATTTCGGTTTGGACTGCCCACACATGTCAGGTACTCAGTAGCTACCTGAGACTCGTGGCCACCATATTGGATGGTGCAGTCTTAGCCTTTTGTGAAACAGAAATGTTATTAACCTGTCTCTCAAGGTCGTCCTAAGCATTACATGAGATGATTTATCTAAAAGCGTTCTTCTAAAAACATGATGAGTGTGGCAGGCATAATAATGGACACCCACAAAGATGTCCTTGGAACCTGTGACTATATTACCTTAAATGGCAAAGGAACTTTTGAAGATGTAATTAAGGATCTTGAGCAGGGGAGATTATCTTGCATTATCTGGGTGGGGCTGATGTAGTCACAAGTGTCCCTTGTAAGAGCTCTGGAAGAAGGAGATCAGAGTGAGCAGTAAGAGATGTGATGTTAGAGCAAAGGCTGGAGTGATTTGAGGAGGGGTTCATGAGCTAAGCAGTGCAGGTGGCCGATAGACGCTGGAAAAAGGCAGGGAAACCCTTCTCCCCTCAGAGCCTCCTGGAGCAATCGTCCTTGCCAACACCCTGACTGCAGCTTGGTGAAACTAATTTTGAACTCCTGACCTTCAGTACTGCAAGGTAATAAATTGGTGGTATTCTAAGCCACCAAGTCCGTGGTAATTTGTTACAATAGCAAAACAAAACAAATACAATGTAAATGCAATGCATTATTGTCATCATGGGTAGGTGTAAAAGACCACTTTACATGTAGGAAGAATTGGAGCTTAACTGGATGTCTGTGTGGTCGGGGGCGGGGGGATGTCGGAATAGGTGTGGGTCTCGGTTACTGCTAAATGGAGGCGCGATTCCCCACTACCATTCTCCATCTGTATGGACTCAGACAATAAGAGGCAGTAGAGCCACTTGGGGAAAATGGATTAATCCCTACCCCCTTCCTTCTGCATATGAAAGACATAAAGGTATACATGGTAGACTAGTCCTCCAGCCTAGAGCCAGACTGAAGAACAGGACATTTGCGTTCCTGAGAGAGGACCTTCCACAAAAGAGGGGGACATCGGGGCTGCTGGGCTGGACTTAGCGTGAACAGTTTGGCTGCCGGAGAAAAGTGCTGGTTTGGGGCAGAATACGTGAACTAAAACTTCTCACCCAGCCTTTCCAGCACTCTTGGACTGTCATGGTGGAAACAGCTGTAAACTCAAAGAGCTTTACCTCTGAGACACGGGTTGGCTGGCTGCCTCTCCTGGCATTACCGTTTAGCTGAGTGACAGCGGGCAGAGATGGAGACTCCGGGTCAGTGGGAGATTCAGCAGATCCCATTGCTGTTGACTGGCTGGCTGGCCTCAAGGGCAAATGTCTTCTTCCTCTCCTGGCCGTTGCCGGCTGGCAAGCCCTGTGGAACCTCCCCAGAGAAACTGTGGGGTCCTTGAGGAGGTCTGGCAAGTGGAGCTAGTGGTGTGGCGATCTGGGGAACTGAAAAGAAATGTGAGCATCAAAGCTGATGGGTTTGGGACATTTGAGTTAGTTTAGGAAGCTTTTCAGTCTTATGTTTGCATCAAGAACTAAGAAACGACCACACGTAAGGGGATTAGCATGCCTAAAAGGGAGAGATTATGCAGTGTCCACCGACACTGATGCTTAAAATGACAGACTTCCCTGGGAGACGGTTCTTGCCTTATCAAGGAAGATTCACTTGGGGAAGACCACCTGTAAATTTACGAGAGGGTCTCCCTGTGGCGAGGAAGGTTGGCAAGGCGGCTCACAGACAATACTTCTTAGGACAAGGGTTCAAAAGGACAGAGAAGTTACCAGAGGAGCAAGACAGGCCTAAAAGGTCAAAGCAGGGGGAGACCGTGAGGAGGACCTCAAGGATTACAGTGCGTGCTTAGATGAGGCGGCTTTCTGAAAAAGCTGTCACCACCATTCTAAGCACCCTCTTCATGGGATGAAGCCTTTAGTGTCCATTGATAATTCAGAGTATTAGGTTGGCCCTCAAGAATGAAATCCTGGGCTTTCTGCCAGTAGGCACATGGGAGAGTTTTGCTGTATGGCCAATAATAATGAGGAAAATGAAAGAACTGTGGCCATGTTTGCACCCGGAGTTTGTGTAGCCAACAGTTATACAATTGAAATAAACTGTGTTCTACTTCCCGAAGCATTCGGGATTCAGGAAGACAGTTAGTGTCACCATTTCACTCCAGCTCAGGCATTACACGACCTCGTTATCTAAAACCTCTTAGAAGAAGCTCGGGCATATTCACATAACCCTTTGCTGCCATCTTTTGCAAACAGGACTCCAGACAAGCATCCCTGGGTTTATCTGACATTTGCCAAATTCCTACACAAATAACCAGTACCTGAATCTCTAGCAGTCGGGAAATAAATAAGATTTAACCCGTTCAGACTGAGACGGGGGTGGGGGGTACAGGCTGGCTGACTTTGTTTTGAAACGAGATTACATACCTGTGTAGGAGCTGTGAGAGGGTAAACACAGTGTTAAACATGGTGCTGAAAGCCCATTAGACACAGCTCTGGGCTTCACGGAGAGGTGAGCAGAAGGAATTTCCTCAGTGCACCACCTAGAACATCTCAACACCTCTGTCTCTGTGGATGAAATACTGTCATCCCGTTTGCTCTACAGCCTCTCTAATTTTCAGTTTCATTCAGAGAAAATGATACATGGTAATTTTATGAGGGAACCATCACTGGGAGAGGTCAGTTTGGAAAAATTAACTGCTCCCAGCTGCCAGCACTCTTATGAAGGAGACAGAGTGTATGCAGATGACAACAACGACATGCTTCAAGATGGAGGGCCCGCTTACCGCAGTTTGGTAGAGACTTGAAAAATCTTTTCTGATAGGGAAATGACCATTGTGGGCTTCCATGGTACTGACCTGTAGGTGTGGTGGGTTATAAATTTCTCTCCACGGTGGCACTGGGTTCAGTCCGGGACCCATGTGCAATTGGGGAAGCTCTGAATACACTCATCTGCATGAAATGAAGTGAAAGGGAACTGGTGGTGGAGAAGCCTACAGGACAGTGGGTTTTCCCTCTACTTCTACTGAAATATCTTCCACCTGCTCTCCGATTCTCCGGGCTAACAATTGATAGCAGCCCTGGATCACTCACCCCCGGGCCCCCCATACCAGTCACCTGGCTGGGAGGGTGCTTTCCACCTGGAGGAGAATAACTTGGCTCGCAGCAGGGACAGGGGGAGCCCAGGGTTTTGGCAAGCTTCCCAGCACACTGAAGGTCTTTGGCATCCCAAGGTTTACAGGAAAATGACTGGGTTCATCCTGCAGCTTGGTGGCAGGGGCAGAGACTGGGACATTCGAGTGTGTGCAATCAGGGCCACTCATAGCTCAGGTGGTCAAGCCACAGGTTTCAGAGACCAAGCCAGGGGTGTCTGTTAGCAACGGAATGGTCAGAAAAGACATCAGGCACTAATAGTAAGTCATGTTGAGAATATGGGCATGTTCGTCCTGGTGTTAGTGATAAATGTGGGATATGGAAGTAATTCTTTGTTTAAGTGTCGCATGGTGCAACCCGCCCCAGATCCTTTGGGTTTGGGGTCCTTAAAACTCTAGATCGTGTCTCAGTAAGAGCTGGATGCTATATTTGGTTAGTTGATAGGCTGAGACACGTCAGTGTCAATATCCCTAGATTATGGCAAAAACATTTCGAAGCTCCTCTGACTGATGGGCTTCTCTTTTTCTCTTCCATCATCACAGCATGTCAACTACGTGTTGGCCATAATTAACTAACTTAATGTTAATAGTAAACTTCAGTGATGTGTATCAGCCCTGAAACTCACTGAAATCTTAGGAAGAAAAGAAAAAAAAAGACTGATTTTTTTTTTCCTTACTTAACACAATCCCCTGGGGAAATCAGAAGTGAAGGAAATTTCCAGTGATGAAATTAAAAACTATTCCCTCAGTGGATTAAGTGAAATAACAGAGAGCAATAGTGGCTGCAACTTAACTGGAAGGGACTTTTTAAAATGTCATTTTAGAGTTGACAGTGCTGGCACACAATGGGCCTTCAATAAATATTGAAAGACAAATGCAAGTTGAGGAGAGAAATGGAGAGAATGACGGATGATGGAGGGGGGTGGGAGAAAAGGGGTATGGAGAAGAAAGCTTGCCGACTCAAGTTGAGCTGTGATTTTTGAGGAAATGAAAAGAGAGACAAAAATGTCTGCAAATAGGTATGTTGGAAAAGCATTGAATTGCTTCCCAAAACCTTTGGACATGTAAATACTTACGCTGACACATAACTAACAATCAAGGAGCTTCTATAAACTTTTATTACAGTGGGCGCAGTCTCCCAATATTGCAGTTACAACACTGCACATCTCCTGGATGTGGAATGACTAAGGCCTATGCGAGTCCAGTAAAGATAAAACCTACTAGGAAAGGTGTTCTCTTGAAACCTATGGATTAAAATGAGAAAAAAACAATGGTACCCCATATTCTCAACCTCTTGAAATATTGTATATATATTATACACACACATATACAGTTTTTAATTAAATGATTCAGTTGTGGAAATCAGTGTTCACTAAGGCCCTTTTGGGTGATTAAACTGAAGCTGTCTATAACGCTCGAGGAACCTGTCTTTACAATTTGGGAGCCGAACATTAGCATAATGTTGACAGGTGATTTGTCCTAGTCCATAGTATTTTAGTTTGGGGCTCAGGGTTAGAATTACATACACCTTCATCACCCTGCCAGGAATTCTAAGTGAAGGATATGACCTTAATCCATAGATATTAATCAAAACCCAATTAAATACCAAATGATTAATGATGACAATCTCAAGTTCCTCTTTTGAACTCACTTGAGAAAGAAAGGCTGAAAAATACGTAAAAATGGAAAAAGAATCAAAGGAAGGGGAAGGTGGGAAGAAGGGAATAATGAGAAAGGCCTTGGGAGGCAATCGAAAGTCAAAGAAGTCCCAAAGAAAGTCATGGATTAAATGAGCCAGAGCACCCAGTCCGGGAGACGGCGGGCTTGATGCCCACAGAAATAAGTGTCACCAGCCCCTGAGGGCAAAGCTGTTGCATCTAAAGCATGACGTCTTATGTCCAGAGCCATGTCTTTGCTCCCTCCGATGCTTTTTCACAGTCACGTCTTCCAGACGATACAGACCCCACCCCGCAGCGCGGAGGGACCTGACGTTCAAACTGGGCAAGGAGTGAACACCCGGACTCATTCAGCCCAACCTACTTCCACGCACCAGCAAGATACCAACAGGTACCAGTTTTCTTTCCCAACTCCATCTGTCCCTTGCCAGTTCTGGGGCATATATACTTAGATACATTCTCCTTCTTTTATTCTGCATTAACAAGCTTCCTTCTCTTTGTTAATTTTTAAGGGTTTATAGCTATCATTTCTGATTCTGTTTGTTGTGGATTATAATTAGAGTATAAAGAAGATTCTATCTCAAGGTGACTTAAGCAGAAACAAGGAACATACAGATTCTCATGATGGAAAAGTCCAGAGCTTGAGGTATGGCTTGGTCCCGGGACTTGAACCCTATCAAGTCATTAGAACTCAATTTCCTTCATTTCTCTCATCTGTAATAACATCATTTGCAAGAAGATATTCCCTCTATGGGAGCTCCCAGCCACTTCAAGCATCTACCGTGCTTCTATTGATAGCTAGAAATATCTGCAAGAGTTTACTTTTCCCTATAATTTCAGTGAAAGTTACAGCATTGAATTGCATTATCTGGCTTGGGTTGCATACCTATCATTGAACTAATTAGTATAATCAGCAGAATGGAATATGCGCACTGGTCATGCTTGGGCCACATGCCAATTTCTGGACCTGTAGGTGGGATCAATTCTACAGAACTACACGGGCCAGGAGAGGTATTGTGACCAGAAGAGCAAAAGCCAGCAGTGACCATCATGTATCCTTTCCCCTCTTTCTCTTTTTCTCCACATTCCTTGAAACCCCTTTGCTTTTCAGGAACCACTTTTACCTCGAGTTCCAATTTGAAAATGAATTTTTCAGTGACTTAGCCACCCAAATGGTGTTTTGCACACCCTGACTTCCTACCTCTTCTCTCAGAGCTTTCAAAGAAAGTAAAAATATTCCCCTCAGCACTTGCTGTCTGCTTTCAAGGCTCTTCTAGATAACTTGCCTCTGCTCAGGTAATTTTCTCTTTTCTGATTACTTCTGCTTTCCTCCAAATTGTATCACCTCATTCTGCTCCATTTCGCTACCTGCTCTCCCATGCCTCTTAATACTTCCCTTTGCCGCATTTCATCAGCACCTTTGAGCCTCCAGACATAAAGAGCCTGCCAAACAGTGCTGACATTAATGTATAGTAACACAATGACATATCAAACTATTGACCATAAGAAATAGTTTGTTTTTTTAATCCACAGGAATTTTGGGGATGGTGGGTAATTTACTATAATGAATGAAGTTAAGACTTACAGAATTATTGTGCATGGGCAAATACATGGAAGTACTGTAAAGTCCATGAGTTAGTAATGTGATGGTATGATAAGTGTCCTGGGAGGTTAAGGGGGACACCCTGAACTTATAGGTTGGGTTTCCTTCCCCTCACAAAACATGGAATGCAAAGGCTGCAGATTCAGACATCTACAGAGCCCTGGCAGGCCAACATATATGAGGACGGAACTGGATCTTAGACAGTAGAGAGTGATGTGGAAGACGGGAGAATGGGAACACACATGGCCCTTCTCATGGTGTGTGTAGTGGCGAAGAGCACAGATTCTGCAACCAGACAGCCTGAGTTTGAGTCCAGATTCTACCATTGCTTATGTCAGTGATCATGGGCTGACTATCTGACCTCTCTGCCTCAGCTTCCTACCTGCAAAATGCGAATATCACCAGTATCTGCCTCAGAGAATTGTCGGGAGTTACTAAATGAATATAGGTAAAGCACTTAGAATGGCTCCTGGCATGTGATAAGCACTGTGTAAGTGCTGACGATCAGGATTTCCAAATCCGGCCTATTGTTTCCATACAGGAATGCATTCTGTCTTGTGAGATCTCCAAATATTCCAAAATATGCCAGAAATGTAGTTGTTTATGTTAAGCTTCCCAACTATACTTGCTTGAACTAAAACAGTTCAATTAATTTTCAATCTAATTAAAAAAATATTTTAAAACACCAAGAAGTCTCTATTGGTTAGGAAAGCATTCAGTTGTAAGTTAGTGAAGATCCAGCTTACAATGGTTTAACCAAACACAGCTTTATTATTTTTTTTCCACGTGACAAGATGCCTGATACAATCACTTTGGAAACCTGTTTAGCTGGACATCTCCTAAGACCCAGCCATTCCACCCTTAGGTATACATCCAACAGAAATGTGTACATGTGCTTATTATTAGGCAGTTTAAGAACGTTCATTGATAATAATCCAAAACTGGAGAGCTCACAAGGCTCATCAACAGGACAATCAATAACCTGTGATATACAACGTATACACATATGGATACCATACATTAATGAGAACAAATGAAGCACAACTACATACACCAACAGGGAAGAATCTCACAAACACAATATTGAATGAATAAGTCCAGACACCAGATAATACACACTGTACAATATCATTTACATAAAGTACAAAGTCAGGCCAAATTAATCAGTGGTGTTAGAAGCCGGAGGGGATTACCCCCACGGAGGTAAAGACTGAAAGAGGACGCGGTTTGGGAGGACACTGGGATGCTGGTCACACTCTGTTTCTAGATCTGGGCTCTGTTGAGCTGTACACTTATGGTCGGTATCTTTCTGCACACATATTGTACTTCAGTAAAAGTATGTGTTAAAAAGAAGGAGAAATCTAGAGGTGAGTGATTTCTGGTAGCGATTCCAGGGACCCGGTCTTCATACATTTTTGTTCTGCCTCTTCAGCTTGTGGGCCTCCATCCTTCAGCCTGTCACCCCATGTGACAGTTACCATGGCACACTGTGTCACTTTCGCCTTTAGGACCATCTCCCTTTCTAACACAATATAAAAGGTTCTTTTCCAGAAGATCCCCTGACCCTAGCCCAACAATCTTTTACTTATACCTTAAAGGCCAAACATGGGTCATGTGCTCACTCAACCCCCTCGCCTCCCAAAGTGGGAAGTGCCAAGGAAGGAGACATTTAGGGAAATTTTTTGTAATCAAGCAACAGTGGCTGCCACATCGACAGATGCATTTCCAAGTCAGGCATAGCGGCTGTTACTTCTTTGCAGATCCCTAATGATATTTCCCTGTGCGGATTCATGGATGGAGTTTATCGTATTAAATTTAAGAAATATTTTTTGTGAATAACATGCTGGTCATATCCAACCTGATAAGTCAGGCTTAGCAAAAATGACAGTTGCAGAGGAGATTGGACATGAAGGTGGCCGAGAGTGATGGGATCCTTTCCTCATGAATTGTAAGACTTTCTTTTGATGAATAAACAATGAAATGTAAGTTTGTTCTTCTAAAGATATCTGTACTAGTCAGATTTCAGACTACAAAGGATAATTTTGTGTATAAGTAAAAGCAGATTTATTCTTGATTTAAACACTGAACGCCTCTTCCAAAAATCCTCACTGAGTCCCTGGTAATCTTGAGTCCTTTTCTCTCTGTGAATTTGTCTCTTATAGATATTTTATATAAGTGGAATCGTACAATACTTGTCCTTTTGTGTCTGGCTTAGTTCACTTAGCATAATGTTTTCGAGGGTCATCCATGTTGTAGCATGTATTAGGACTTCCTTCCTCTTTATGGTTGAATAATATTCCACTGTATAGGTATACCACATTTTTTTAAACCACGCATCTCTTGTTAGGCATCGGATTATTTCCACCTCTGCAATGAACATGAGTGTGTAGGTATCTGAGTCCCCGTTTTCCGTGTTCATGGGTATATCCCCAGGGGTAGAACTGCTAGTCCATATGGTAATTCTATGTTTAGCTTTTTGAAGAGCCACCAAACTAGTTTCTGCCTCAGCCCCACCAGCAACCTAAAAGATTCCACTTTCTTCACGGATATGTTCTTTCACTGAATCTCTGCCGTTAAGGGGCATATTTCACATCTGTGTCCCCTTGCTTCACATTCCACGTTTCTGGGCGAGAGAATGCAATTGGCCCCGCTTAGGGTGGGTCAGGCGATTGCCCCTGTGCCGGTTGGCAATGGGGAAAGGGAGCGGGGATCATGTGATGTATAGATGTGGTCACATGGTGGCGAGGTTGTGTGAGCTGTGAACAGCCAACCTCAAGGTTTGTACAATATCCCATTGCTTATGTGGGAATCCAATACAATAGCGCATGCAAAGTTTTTAGCAATTGCCTAGCATTCAATAAATGAAGGAGAGTAGCAATAACAGAATCAGCAGCAGCAGTTTCAGAGTGGGAGAAAGGAGGTCTGCAGGCAAGCACAGCTATTCTCTGTCAAGTGTCAAGTATGCGGAGCTTACCTATTACAAAGGAAACCCTCTGGTATAGAGTCGTAAGTGTGACTTTATCCAAAGCAATTTTTGAGCCTATTTCTATTTTCATCCTATATTGCCTTCAGGGGCAACATCTTTCATTGCTTTACTATCTGCTTCGTCGGGTAGTAATTTGTTGTATTTGTCTGAAAACCACCCCCTTGAAGCTCCTGAGGCAGCTTCTCGTTTCTACCTCAGTAGTCCCCAAGACTTTCAGCACACGGACCTGCCCACGTTTTCGAATTCAAGTGAATGGGAACCTTTGTACAAGTCCCGGGCCCTCTCCTCAGCTGTATCACAAATCGTGCGCTTTCTTTGCATATCGTTGCAGACAAGATTATAGCCTTTTTTAGCTTCACTGAGGTGTCGGAGTAAAATCACTTCTCTACAGTATTTGTGCGAGTTGCTGCCTGTAAGGACAAAGCTGAGATGCTAAGTGGCTGCTTGGTGACTGGCTAGGTGCTGTCGCCATCTATACTCCTTTTTCCTGTCACTTGTCACCCAGCACAGGTGATCCAGGCTCATGCTTTAGGAGTTACTCTAATTGCAAACCAAAATTGGTGAATGCAAGGGTCTACTGATTGAGAATTTAGTGAGCACATGCATTTTTTACTCTCCTTGTTCCTTTTATAATTAGGCGTACAATTAGGGACATCCGAAAAGAGGTTTATCTCTACATAAAACTACAGAGGTCTGACTCATGCCTTTTGTTGTCCTCCACCGAGTTAGTCACATTAACTTAAACTCAGAAATGCTACTGTGATGTGATCCATATGTGACAACTGTGTATCTCCCCTCTATATAGTCACCTCCCAATTATCTGCACAAATCCAGGGGTGCGGTGGTGCAGATAATTCAAAACAGCAAATAATCCAAATGCCATTTCTGCTTGGCTTGAGAAGACATTATGCAAATTTCTGGCAGCAAATTTACCTTCTTTATTACATTTTGCTTGCATTCATATTAAAAAAATTATTTACATTCTCTGTGAGTGGGGGGTGGGGGCGCGGGGGGGTGGTAGGAATGCCATGCCTGGAGTTTAAGAGAATCATAAAACCTTGGCACTTGGAGGAGCCTTAGAAATCATTATGTGATTTTTTCTTTCTTTCCTTTTTTTTTTTGGAGGAAGCAACCTAGGCCCCGAGAGGTTATGTGACTTATGTGAGATCCCAAAGTAAATTGATAGCAAGGGCAGAGACCAGACTTAGCTCTCTGGCTCCCTTATTTCAAGAGGAGGAACACACACTATTAAACCAGAAACCAACTGAGTGTTCCTGCCTTTGGGTTTCCAAACACATAAACAATCTTGTTAGTCCCTTCAAAGGGTGAAACCATCTGCATTCTCACTCCCAAAGGCACAAAACTTCCTGATGAGGCTACCTCAGGAGGCCCCACCTCCACGTGGACCAGAGGACACCTGTTTCCCCAAAGCAGAAAGTAGCCCTGGTGGACTTGAGTCTTCTTACCACATGCCATCGGGACTGGAATTGCTTGAGTAGCCAAGAGCTCGCTCTCAAGCAGAATCACCTGAGTTTGGTGTGAGTTGCAAGTAGGAATTGCTGGGAGGAAACAAGCGCTGGAATTAATGAGTCTGTGCCTTGGCGAGGGCAGCGAGGGAGAACCTGTGTAAGCACTGGGCTTTGAATCAGGACTCCAGCAGCATATGCCAACATTTTGGGAAACCTGGGGCTTGGCTGCCAGTGGGTTGAGTGACCTTGACATAAGAGCTGAAGAGCAAACATGAAGCAGATAGGCAGGCCTCCACCTCTGGTTAACCTCCCCAAGAAGTACGGCAGTGAGGCCTGAGAAAAGACACTTACACACCAGCCAACCAGCAAACATCAGCTCGGGTGCCCCTGGGGAGCTGGGGGGCCGGAGGGGGACATTAATGAGCTATGCGATGTTGCCATGCACTGCAGCAACTCTCAATCCAACCGGTGGCTGTGCCAAGGGTCATTATCCGCTAATGGCTTTTTGTAGCTTGGAGCCGGCTGGCAGTTGTTCCTTGAGCTTTCCCGTGTGGGCAGGTGTTCTCAGTGCATTGCGTCCTCCCGGAGTAATTCAGCAGAAGGTGCCGGAGCACCTGGAGGTGCTTGGCGGCTGGCATGGCACCGGGGGCTGCCTTTAAGTGAGAATGGAATCCAAAGACTGAGATGCTCTGGGCAGGGACACAGGCAGGGTTTGCTTTGAGCTTCCGGTCTGGATAGTTGGATCTGTCAGTGCCACTTGCCTGCCCTGCACACTCTTATTTTCTGCCAAGAATGAAGGCAAATATTTACCTTTAAATGCAGAATAATGTCTGGAGCTACTTAATGGGTGAAAGGCCTTCTTTTTAATCAGAGATAGATTTTATTAATGTTTTATTAATTTTTCCTGGGCAGAGCATTTCTCTCTGCTCATAGCAACATCTGCTTAGAACTGCTAGGATTATCAATAAAAGCAATGTTCCAATGCAATAAGTTACTAACACTAATGCATAACAGTATAACTTTAGTTTATAAAATATTAGCAGCGATGGAATAGTTTGTATGGAATTTCCCACTTAATTGTCACAATAGCCATACAAAGTAGGTAACAGCATTTCATTATCTGCAAGGCTTCAGAGAGTTACACTGCCTCACCCGAAGACACAGTAGAATAGAAACTTGAACCCAAGTCTTAGGATTCTTTTCCAGTTTCTATGACTTTCCCTCCAAATGCCTGGGAGGAAAGAAGAAATGGCTTATGATAAGACAGATTGAGAGCTGTGAGTTCAACCCTAGTGTCACAGGTGGGCACAGGTAACTGGGTTCTTGATGATTGTGAACAATGAATTTAACAGAACACACAGAGAGTTCATAGCAGAAAGAACAGGTTTATTAAGTGGTCATACACTCCACAGAACATGGGAGCAGGACAACTCTGAGCAGAGACTGGCCCTCAGAGGCCGGAAGGATTCTATTCTTATAGGGTGGATATTTCCTGGTTGGTTTTGGCAGGCTTTTATTGTGCATGTACAAGTAGTTATATTACTTTTAAGCTACTGCGCATGTGCTCTTCCATAATTTCCCTTGATTGCCCACAGTGGGAGAGGGGGACCACAATGCTAATTTATTATAATGATATTATAATGAAGCAGGGGGCAAGGAGCATCTTCGGTGCAGGTACAGTCATGGTTCACCATGATTCAGTGCTTTTCCAGAAAGTGGTGACAACAGGTCTTAGAACAGGGTCTCTGACCTGTATCGATGTACCTTGCGTTCATCCTGGGGCGCCCCTGGAGTTTCCTCCCTCCAGACTAACCCCTGCCTCCCGACTAACCCCTGCCTCCCTAGCGCTCAAGAGAATGCTCGGTGCATGGTATACACATGTCGTATGGGACAGAGAATAGCTAGCTGCCTACATAGCGTAATTTGAGGATTATTTGGGAGAATTGGAAATGCAAATTCTTAGGCCCAATCCAGACCTACTGTATCCAGTGGTAGACACGGCAATCTGTGTTTTAACAGATCCTTCCGGTAATCTTCGAGAACCACTGGCTTAGACCAGGGGTCAGCCTCTTTTTCTGTGAAGGACCAGATAATAAATATTTTAGGCTCTGGAGGCCACATAGTCCCTGTCAAGGTTATTCAACTCTGCCAGTGGACTGAAAGCAGCCATAGAGAATGGATAAGAGAGTGAATGAGGCTGTGTTCCAATAAAACTTTATTTGGACTAATCAGGGCTCACTCGGTTAATGACATTAATACACTTCGGTGTGAGTATACCTACAGAATAAAGTTGAGCATTCCTGCAGGTAAATTTGATTTTTCGGAGTATAGTGTACTCTTTCATGAAGGTTTAAGAAATC
Source organism: Mormoops blainvillei (assembly GCA_004026545.1). Classification (NCBI taxonomy): domain Eukaryota; kingdom Metazoa; phylum Chordata; class Mammalia; order Chiroptera; family Mormoopidae; genus Mormoops; species Mormoops blainvillei. The sequence goes on from PVJD01000420.1 coordinate 375,359, forward strand.
TTAATTTATTGTTGTTTTCTGATGGCCCATCTCAAATCTAAGATGCTGGCTTTCCAGGATCACAAAGACATTGGCCACTGTTTTCTAATTTCCAATAATACTGTTGAGAAATCCAATGTCATTCTGGTTTCTGACCTTTTGTGTATAACTACTAAAAACTCTCTAAAGAGCTTAGGCTATTTATTCCTGATGTATTGAAGTTCTACAATGATATCCTTTAATGTGGGTCCTTCTCATCCTTTGTATTTCACATTTTGGGGCCCTTTCAAAATCTGAAGACTCATGTCGTACAGTTTTCTTGTATCATCTCTGCGATAATTCCCTCCCATGACTTTCTTTGTCTCTCTTTCTGGTGTATCCATTAATCAGGTGTTGAAGTTCTTGGTTTCAACCTCTAATTTTCTAATTGTTTCTTTTATGGTTTATCTCCATGTCTTTGTGTTATACTTTCTGAGAGATTTCTTCAAACTCTTTCTTCCCCTGCTTTATTAAAAAAAAAACACAAATGTTTTTTGCTGTAACATTTTTAATTTTTAAAAGCTCCTTTTCGCTGATTATTCTTTTTATAGTTCCCATTCTTTTCCCTTCGATGCATTATTTTTATTATTTCTAATATCAATTATATTTAGTTTTTGAAAATAATGTTTTTGCTACCTGCCTTGTCTCTGTTTCTTCCTAGTTCCCTCTCTCCCCTTTGTGTACGTGTGTGTCTTTCATATGGGAAGATTTCCTCAGATGTCAAGAGGTTCTTGGTTTTCAGTTCATATTTTTAAAGGCGCTATTAAAGAGCTCAGCTTGCTGGCTTTATTGTACATTAGAGAAATATAGCCAACTGCTCGACTTTCATTGGTGGAAGTCACAACTATTGGTGTCTCTGGGCATTTTCTCTGGAACATTCAGTTACTACGGAGAGGAATGCTAGAATTTACTTCCTTTGGGGGGTGGGGAAAGAGGTGGCCACGGCGATGAGGCTGGCTCCAAGCGTTCTGGTAGTTTTGCACGGAGTAGGAGGTGGCGGTCTCTCTGTTCATTGGAGACATCATTTATTTTTTTAGACTAGTGCCTGTTCCCTGCTTTCTACTGGGCTGGTGTCCCCGAGGTTGAAGCCACTCTAGTTTGCTTTCTTCTTGGTACAGAGTATATGACAGACAGTCCCCTGGCTGCTCACGATGGGGTTCTCTCTGTTCCTTATGTAGACTTTTAATCGGCCTCCCCAGTTTTAGCCCGTTCTCTCGCTCGGTCCTTCTGTGCTATTAAATGTCTTAAGAATCTTATTGTTAACCAATTACCAGGTTTCCTTCCCTCTGCAAAATCTAATGATTTTGAAAAATCCAATGATTTTCCTCTTCATATATTATAGTTTGAGGTTATAAATATTTCCTAATTTCATGGATTATGGAATTGGGTTTTGTTTCTCCTTATCCACGTTGGTTTGGGGTGGTTTCTGAGAAGAAAAGGGGGCAGAAAACACTCTACGCTGCCATTTTAAAACTGGAAATCTGCGATAGCACACTTTCGTTTTGTTAGATATTCTCAGTCTGCCCTCCACTGAGTTTGTGCCAACTCGTATACAGCAATGTAAAAGTGTTTATTCGCCATATCCTCCTCATTTTCTTAATATATTAGTTTTTTAAGCGCAATCATAGTGAACAAATTGAGTTTTTTGAAAAACTATATATTTTTTTAAAGGGCACAATTTTAACATATTTTGTAAGGGGCACTAAAACCGCCTTCATTCTATGTGTAGTCATTTAGCAAATACATGTCCTTACATACAGATATTTATAGGTAAATTGCGATGAACCCCTCCTTGGAAAATACCCACAAGTGCTCAGTTTTCTGACAGCAGGGTGTCAGTAAACATTGACGTCAGTGTTGGCAGAGTTGTAGTTATATTTGCACCTGAGGGGGCTTCTTTGGATATAACACGGGACCCAGGGGAGCAGAATCTGAAGAACTCTGGATCCTGTACCATTATCCCCCAGTTTGCCCTCTTCGAGCTTCCTCCAGGGAGGCAAGTAGAGGTGAAGAAAAGGAGCTGGGAGACTTTGCCACATTATGCTTTCTTCTCAGACTCTTGACTTCTCAGCTCTTAGTTTTACACAGTATGTGTCCTCTAAGCTGTTCAGGGTGGTACACAATCTTTTGGCCAGTGAATGTGTCATAAATGGTACAAGAGCCCAGCTGGTAGAGACCGTGCTAAAGGAAAGATTTGGCCCAGAAGCGAATCCAAACCTCTGTACTCTCATCGCTGAGGGGTGTGGGAGGAGCTGTTTAGAAGAGAAAGATCTGATTATCCGCATGCTTGAGAAATGAGAGGGGATTGGATTTTCCATTCCGTGGCCACTTCTCCTCCATTAAGGGTCCTTGTCTGTCTAGAAAAACAGAGATAAGGGACCAGTCACACTGATGGAAGATCTATAAGGGAGAATTGCCACCTTTTAGCAACTGAGTGCTAAAATTTATAGTAAATTTCACAATTTACACCAAATCTATAAGGGAGATCTATAAGGGAGAATTGCCACCTTTTAGCAACTGAGTGCTAAAATTTATAGTAAATTTCACAATTTACACCAAATTGTGAAAGTGCTTTGCTAATATGTGGAAGACCTGCTTCTTTCCCCTGTGTGGATGTTACTTTGGTGGCTAATTCCCAGTCCCTCGCTGGTGTCCGTTGCTAGGCTGGGGAAGACATCTCAGTCCAGGTGAGAGGTTAAGGCAGCAGATAAGAGGGCTTCTATTTAGTGTGGCATATAGGCTACACAAAATTTCTTTTTTCTTTTGAGCCTTAATGACAATATCTTGTCTTCTAAGGGTTACTCTCCTCAAAGATTGAGAACCAGCCTAGGAACCAAAGGGTCGCCAGTCGATTCTCAGTCAGGGTACCTGCCTGTGTTGCGGGCCAGGTCCCCAGTAGGGGGCACGGGAGAGGCAACCACACATTGATGTTTCTCTCCCTCTTTCTCCCTCCCTTCCCCTCTTTCTAAAAAATAAAATAAATAAAATCTTTTCTTAAAAGGCAACAAATTTCTACTTATTAAAAAAAGATTTAAATCAACCTTTAATTTTCCAGAAAAAAATGTTTAAAAGATAAGGCCAGTTTCACTTGGAGATGATTTATGGTTCTGAATCTACATCCCTGCATATCATCACCCTCATCAAAAGGTAAAATAGAAATAAACTTCTTTCTTTTTTGACATGAGATGAAAAAACAGAAGCACATACTCTGCCAGGCTTTTTTGATGGAGTAGAAACAGATATATCTGCCATACATTTCAGTGACATTTCAAAGTATGATTTTTAGTTTCGCTGGTGAATGCTGAACACCTGTGGGTCTCCGATGTCACACCATATTTCTGCCTTATTCAAGAGACACCTAGCAATTTCATCAATAAGGGTTTTTTTTTTTTTGTCGTCGTCATTTGACAAGGGAACAATATGCCGACAGGCTAAGCCCACAATAGCTTCTATCAATCAAGCACTTTGGGAAATCAGAAATGACAATGAAACTTACTGCATTAAATAACCCATGGTGCTGGGAGTTAATCAGAAATCTGGTGTTGTTGAAAATAAATGAGTTTTTAATAAATTAGATTTGAGAATTACTTACAAGCTGTGGATTACGAGTCTGTACAGAAGCGGCTTCTGGTTCACTGGCAAATCCGCAGAGGGTAATCGCTGCTTAAGTAGACAGGAAATACGCTTGTCTCCCTAGGGAGAAGGGAGACGGGAGAGGAGGTTGCCCAACTGTGTGCCAGCTTCTCCTCGCTTGCCCGTTCCCACAATGGCCAGGTCGGATCTACGCTTGAGGCCCTTACCGTCTCTATGTTGACTTTAATATTCAACGAAGAAACATTTTTCCTGCTTACACACTCTTGCCATCTGCTTTTTATCTTAGATTTAAATTACCTGAAGTTTTAGAGCAAATGATTTAAAATATGATGACACTCAATTTCATAAATTAATTAAATTAATCAAATTCATCAGTGTGGGAGACATTCAATTAATGATCTATAATAGGTAGCAAGACCTGGTCCACCAGACCCTAACAATCAATTAGATTTAATTCAAGACAATAAACCAATTAGTTATGGAGTGCCTACTGTGTGTGAGATGCTATGCTCTTATGTTAGGAATACAAAATTGCCAAAGTCCTCTCAAAGATCTTAGAGTCTGGAGTTGGATCTAAATACAAAGCAAGGTGTCCTGAGTGCATAGATGAAGTTACAAATTGCTAAATTGCTGTAGAATGGCAGAGGAGGGGCAGGACATTCTAGCTTGAGATGTTTGGGAAGACATTGCAGATAAGAGGGAATTTGGAATGGATGCCAGAGGAGTAATCTAAACACAACAGAGGAAGGAAGGATTAATGGCATTCCAAGAAGATGAAACAGAATGAACTAACACAATGATGGAATCTTAAAAGTGCGGGATAAATATAGTTAACAATTACATTTGTATACTTGGAATTTGCTAAGAGGGTACATCTTAAATGTTTTTGCTGCACACACACACACACACACACACACACACACACACACACAAAGGAAAGAGATAAACACGTGAAGTGATGGATATGTTTACTAGTTGGATTGTAGCAATTATTTCACAATGTACAATGTCTGTCCAGAAAAAGTCCAGCCATTGGTAATATAGCAAGAACAGTTTGTGCAATATTGATGTCACCTGACAGCCAAGAAGAGTGGACTGGAATGCTTATGCGTGAACAATGATGACTTCACTACACCAGTCAGTGGGAGCAGTAGATGCCACTGAGTGAGCATGTGTACTGTGTGGCCGTCACTTTCAAAATGATGGAGCAAGTAGAACAGCGAACCTGCATCAAATTTTGCATAAAGCTTGAACATTCTTTTGCAGAAACTATTCAGATGATTCAGGAGGTCACACCTATGGGTAATTGGTGATTATGGGCTTTGTTTCCACACTGTGCCCACTCATGCATCACGTCTTGTGCAGAGTTCTTTGGCAAAACATCAAATCCCCCAGGTGACTCAGCCCCCCTACAACCCAGATTTAGCACCCTGTGACTTCTGGCTTTTCCCAAAACGAAAATCACCTTTGAAAAGGAAGCAATTTCAGACAGTCAGCGAGATTCAGGAAAATACGATGGGACAGCTAATGGTGATTGGGAGAACTGTGTGCGGTCCCAAGGTGCCTACTTTGAAGGGGACTGAGGCATGATTATCCTATGTACAATGTTTCTTGTATCTTGTATCTTCTTCAGTTAATGTTTCTATTTTTCATATTACATGGTTGGATACCTTCTGGACAGACCTCGTATACATATATCAAAACATCAAGTCATCTACTTTAAATATACACAATTTTTATTTGTCAATTATACCTCCATAAAGGTGGGAGGGGGGGAGTAATTGCAGGACATGTTTGAAAATTGTAATTAATTCATTCATCCAACAAACACTGAATGTCTACTCTAATTTAGCTACTGTATGATGTAGCTGAAGTATAAGTTTGAATCAGGAATATAGCAGGAGATGGTGCAAAGGAAAAATTTAGGACTAGAGTTTGAAGGAGCAAGAGTTCATTTGAAATGTTATTTTTATTTTGTTTAATATTGTTTTCATAAATGGGGATAGATTGAGCCAATTTCCTTCTATTGCTTAATTTTTTTCTTCAATCAGTCTGTCTTGGCGATACTCCCATGTCCATACCTGACAGATTGTCTCATTCTTTTTTCATTTCTATATCATATATAGATATGGGCAATAATTTATTTAACCATTTTCCTATTGGTAAATATTTAAGTTGAGGAAAACTACCTTAAGCATTGTCTTTTATGAAAAGAAATCAGCCCAAAGGTTATTACTACATTACAGAATTTTTTAAGGGCAGATATATTAGAACTAAGATTGAATAATACCAATTAACCAGTCAGTCAATCAATGTTTGCAGGGGACTCTATCATGATGAGCCCTGTCAGCAAAAAGATAGTGCAAACTAGGCAATTGAGAAGACTTTAATAGGGTAATAAAGTTTGGTAAAGTTAATAAAGCTTAATAAATGCACTATTTACAAAAGTAACACGCTTCAGGCTAACATCAGAGAGCTGTCTACGCCTCCAGACCACGCTGGCAAGGAGGGGGAGTGACTACCTTCCGTGACTAAAGCAAGTAGCTGTGCAGAAAGAGGTGGCCAACTCCTTGTGATGAGGCAAAGAGGGACCCGTGGGGCGTAGACATTTTGACCTCACTCTCCTCCTGTTATTTTTCACCGGGGTCTCCCATTGGCCCAGCCACTCTGCAGCCAGAGAGCAAGCTGGTGTACCAGCCTGGTGCAGGTAGAACAGAGGGAGGGTGTGGAGTTGCACCCAAAAAAGCTCCAGTAAAAGGACCAATTAAGAGCTACCAAAATTTTTATATTAAAAATTATACTAAAACGCAGGGATTTTTCGTTGAGAGTTTCAGGATACATAGTTGTCGAGGAAGAAAGGAAATATTTTTGAGGGTGAAAAACGGGACTTCTAAAACGTTCTACAATATACCTGACCAGTTTTCCTCAAAAACAGGACTTCTACACTGACATCTGTACTCCTGACTTTTCTCCTGGGGTCCAGGCTCAGACTTCAGCTGATGACTGGGCCTATCACTTCTATGTCAAACTTACTGTCTCACTGATGCCTCTTCTAGCCTGTCGCTAACCCCAGCCCTCATCCGCTAGTCCCTGTGTCCCCTGCCCCTGCACTTCCCTCTTTCTCTCAACTTGTTATACAAACCATCACTTCAAATTCCTTCCTCAACTAGGTGGTTAGGTCGTTGAACTCAAGACAAGGAGGTGGCTCCTTTTGTATCTTCCACAATGCCCTGCGTAGAACTCGTCTACTTTCATTTTGGGGAGAAATAGGAACTTTCTCTCGTGAAGCAGATCTACGTCATGGGACTCTCCCTAGTTTGTATCACCTTAGCTATTCCCAAACCATTCCATTTTTAAGCCATGTCTCCACTGTAAGCTATTTGAGGGCACAGGCCGTGTTTATTTTGTGGATAGGTCTCCTAGTGCCCTGTTTTCAGAGAAAGGAACTTAGCGCACAGTAGGAGGTCAGTCGCTACAGTTGATGTTTTGCTCTCACTGTTCATTGCATCGGGAGTAAACCGAGTCTAAGTTTCCTAGACAAACTTCAAAGTAAGAGCTAAGTTTGGAAGTATTTTACTAAAGGTGGATCCCTGTTGGGTCTAGGCTCCCGACTGGGAAAATTGCTTTCAGTTCAGCCACTATTTAACTGCTCTGTCAGCTGACATGAATATGCAAAGGGGAAAAAGGCCACCAACAGATCCCGTGGCTTGGTGATTAGGCATCAACGGACAAGCTTGGACAGACCCCGATTTCAAGTGCTGCAGGTATCAATCAAGAAAATGTACTCAGTCGTCCTGATTTCACTGAACTGGCTGTTAAACAAGACAGACAAATGCATGATTATAACTATCCCTTTGTGGGTCTTTTCCGCATTCATTTGTAAAAGGTATGGCAGAGCATAAAGAACTGTGGCTTCCTTGCGAGCCAGAGGGCTTAATGAAGAATTAAGGATACCGCAACCTTGTAGCTGAAATAATAAAAAGGAAATTGAATTATTCTTCCCATATTGAATGCACATATTCCTGAGTGTTTTTGTCACAATGACTTTGCTAACCCACAGAGTGAAATACACTTTGTTTTCACACGGGTGCATTAAACAAAGCTGTGGGCTCTACTCCACGGCTCAGAAGGGAAAAAAACCCATCAGAATGAAAAAGCACTCCTGACGCATGGTCATATCAGCTCTAAATTGTCTCACAGCTGCTTCTGGCATCATTAGACGGAACACTGGGTAATTCATAGAAGTCATTTTTAACAATTTGATTGTTGGTATATATCTGCTAAATTGATTGGTTTTGGAGACAGATCTTTATTTGTATAATAGCAATAACATCCTTTGCAGATTACCGCTCAATTTATTCCTGATGCTAACATTACCAACCAGCATCTATCAATTTACATGGAAAAAATATGTTCTTATTTCTTAATTATCTGTTTAATTGTAGGGAGACTAGAGTCCCATGATGCCCTGATTTGCCAGCACCGGGGAGCCTGCCAGAGCCTATGAGAGTCATGCTGTTTGGCTTCCAGAGGGCTCTGCGTAAGCTCGTGATATTAGCAACCTTTACCCCCATGTGCGTGCAGGCGCTCGTGCCCTGGATCTCAGTCAGCAGCACAGCCTGCTGCCTCGCACCCCAGCGGGGGTCTTCACGAGCCAGCAAATGACTCCTCCATTGACCTACTTTCCTGCTGATCTAATCCTGCCAGCTCTAGTCATCAGGAACCCTGGTGATAACACCCCCCATCAGATCTCCCTTGGGCACAATGGACCTCCTTGCAGAGTGATTGGCAGGAGGGCAGGACTGCCCAAATTTTGTGGCAGCTCCCGGGATTAAATTATAGGCCTCATTTCTGGCCAATGGGCTCACATTTAGCCAGTTTCCTCCTCACCCCGGCTGCCACCACCACTACATATCAATGTAACTCTATGTAACAGATGTGCAATCAAAGGCAACTACTGTAAGTCCTATCGCTCATATTTGCCCACTCTTTATAAGGAGACTTCCTTTATTTCTTCTTTATTATTTTTATTATGGTCAAATGTAAGTAACATAGTATCGACCATTTTAACCATTTTTAAATAGACAGGTCAGTGATGTCAAGTGCCCTCACACTGTTCTACAGCCATCGCCGCCATCCATCTTCAGAACTTCTTCATCGGCACAAACTGAAACTCTGTCCCCATGAAACAGTAATTCTCTCTCTCTGCTCCCCACTCCTGACAACTGCCAACCTATACTTTCTGAATTTGACTACTCTAGGTACCGTGTATAAATGGAATCATATTGAATACAATATCCTTTTGTGTCCGTCTTATTTAATTTAGCATAATACCTTTAAGGTTGATCCATGGTGCAGCATGTATCAGTATTTTTATTTTAAGGCAGAATACGATTTCATCGTATGAGTCAACCGTATTTTGTTTATCCATTCACCCATCCATGGACATTTGGATTGTTTCCACCTTTGGGCTATTGTGGGTTTTTGTCATGGTGTGCTTTGCTTCCTCTCTCTCTATCTTTTGTGTACCTACCAGAGGTTTTTATTTTGTGGCTACCACAAGGCTGACATTAAACATCTTAGAGCTATAACGTTCTCTTGGCAGTTGGCTGTTGAGAATAATGTTACCGTGAACTTGGTGGACAAATATCTTCTCTAGTCTCTGCTCTCAATTACTTTGGTCTTCGCCCACTCTTTAGAAGTCTTGCCCACCTCCTTAACCCTGTGACCCCATGCCAACTTTTACCTCCCTGTGATTTGCGTGATTTGCAATTCCTGCCAATGCCTTTCATTGTTAGTACCTAGATTTTACCTCTTCCTGTTACCTGCCCTCCCTGCACCCCGCTTCTTCAGCTCACAGGTTACGATTTATCTCCCAGGCTTCCTTCCCACCATCAGCTTGCTATGAAAGAGGCAGAAGCCCAGGCTACGCTCTCAGAAGACGGATACTCCCATCTTTTCCCACTGACTCCTATCAGCCTAGGGGGATCCCATTCCCAAGCCTTTCCCAGCTAACAGTAACGATCCCTGATTTTCACCCAGCAGCCCACATGAATAGACAAAGATCATCCCTGACTTCGAGAACCCGGCAGAAGATAAAGGATGAGTACGTGCCCTATAGTCAAAGACCGAAATCCAGAACCGTGATAACGGCCTCAGCAGCTTCGAACTCCATCAGTACTGTGGCAGGGAGAGCCAACCTTCCTCCCAAGAAGGATCGGGCACATGGAAAGAAAGCCCCTCCAACGGGGAGAACGGTTTGCTCGGGCCAGCAGCCCCTTCAGAGATTCTGATCACACCTGTTCTAAATCACTTTGATTTTTTATTGTTCTTTTCATCACAATTATCATCGTTATTTTAGGTCGCTACCGTTTGTTGCATGCTTGCCATACACAAACCGCATGATAAGAAAATTACTGAAATTTTTCTCTTTTTATATTTTTAACAATGTCCCTGTTGATAGGCAGCAGAATACTCTCTGGAGCCCATCTGCCAAGTTCAGCCCCCAGCTTCACCACTTACTAATGGCTTGAACCTCTCTATCCCTCAGTTTCCTCAGTAGAGATAATGACAGCATACACATTAAGAGTTGTGAAAACTGAGTGAGATAATCTGTGGACAGTGTTTACGTAGCTTCATACCTAGCAAACAGTCAGTGCCTGACAAAGCTTAACTCTTATTATGCCTCCACCTTAAAAATCAAGAAACTAAGAGCAGGTTAAGAGACTTGCCTAGGACCACACATGCTGCAGCCCTTGGTTCTCAGGTGTACACTCGGAACAGTTCTCAGGTTTGCAGGCATCTACTCTGTTGCCTACAGGAGAGGAAATAAAACACATTTTATTTCAGGCTTTTATATAAATTACAAATATGCACCCACCCCAGATACGTTTTGTGTTAACCCATCGACCTCTACTTCAGTTGCAAAGAGTAGATAACAGAGTTAAATAAAATGTCTGCCTCTAATTTTTACTGGCCTAAGGCAAGTGGGTATCTGAAAGGCTGATGTAGTGATAACATCTGCTGTGTACAAACACCAGAAAGTGTGGAGATTCCTTATCTGCCCCTCTGCTAAATATCTATTCCCAACATCCGCAGTCATCAGGAAGCAGGCGATTAATCCTTTCTCCTATCTCACCACGCCCATCACTCTCTACAAATTGGGACATAGAAGATAGAGAACGTGGAGGGCAGTTCACAGAGCTGGAAACGGCCTCTATAGGCATTCCTCGTGGAGAAAGCTGCCCGGTCCCCCAAGAGAGAGGACCAGATGCATCCTGCTCAAGTGCATCTCAAAGTCATCACCATAAAACTCTTTGAAAATCTAGAACATTTCAAAATTACCTTTAATAGACTGACTTAATATTCTTGGGCTTTACTCACATCAGAAGCAGTTTCACTCCTCACCCCCGCCCCACCACCACCCCGTCCCACCCGTTAAATCTCATGCTGTGGTCGGTATAAACTGGTTATTTATGACTGGGCATGGCCCATCTGACCATATGAGGGTAAGAGAGCAAGTTTCTGAATGTAGATAGATTTAAATTGGAGCATCATTCTGCCTCAATTGTAAGCGGGTCTCTGGACATAGATGTGAGCTCATCTTTGAAAGATAACAGCAAGTAATACGGAAATTATGAAATACAGGTGAACTTCCCTTTGGAGGTGGTTAAGAAAAGGCTGATGGGGCACATGTCTAGATTTTATGGAGACTTTTCTTACAGAAAACAACGTGTTAGACTCAAAAGTGAAGTGTAAAGTTTCTTTCAATGGACACATTTTCTGATTTTATAAAGAAAAAGAGTACATGTGTGTGTTGGGGAAAAGATTTTGTCTAGGTCAGGGGTTGGCAAACATTTTCTATAAAGAGACAGATAGTAAACATTTTCGGTTTGTGGACCATATGGTCTCTGTCACAACTGCTCAGCTCTTGCATTGTAGCAGACAAGCAGCCAGAGACAGTACGTAAATGAATGGCCGTGGCTGGGTTCCAATAAAACTCTGTTTCCAAAACAGGCTGTGGGCCGATTTCGTCCCTGGACCGTAATTGGGCAGCCCCTCTACTAGGTTCTATACTGGGCACTTTGCATACATTATCTTCATTGCTCAGACCACTGAACATCAGGATAACAGTCTAGTTATGCTAACCTAACCTAGTTAAATTATATGAACACAGCTAAAAAGACATTTTTCTCACGTGTCCAGTAAGGAACAATAAATAGGCTGGCTCCAGACTTTTCCACAAAATCATTTAATGCTAGAAGAAAGTAAAGGAGGAGCATCATCGGAGCTCTCAGGGGAAGAACATGTGGCGTGTGAGCACTACTTTATCTAAGGAGACTTCAAGGAAACCACTCAGAGAACACAGACCCACGAGCACTTGTGAGAAAACTGTGGATAACAAAATTCTGCATTGAGATAAGTCAAAATAAGGAACTCAGGAATGGACATTCCAGGAATAAAGGCCTGGTAATGAGTATTAAATACATTTGAATATAGATCCAAATGTAGAACCCAAACCAGATTCCAAGCAACTGTGGGGGTTATGTACATAAATCAAAGTGAAAGCTACAAATGCCAACAACGTGAAAACGGCAATGCAGCTAACACAAATCAGGCGGTGGGCAAAGGGGGTTAGGAGGAGTGGTGAGAATCCATCCTCACGTCTGAAATAGAAACCAGGACTCTAACCTCCTAATATATTTAGCTTTGGAGGAGTCTTTTAGCATATTGTTTCTTTTGTAGTGAAAGAAATATTTATTTCAAGTTCAACGATTCTTCTGTTTTACATCTACTAAAATAAAGTTAAATTAAGTTCGATTTTAAAAATTAAAAATAACATCTGTAGTGTGAGCTCATTCTTTAAGAATGTATTTCCATCTATTTTTCTAGTTCCATATTTGCATTTTAAAAAGATGCTTTGGATAACAAAGAGTTTTTGGTTGTGCTATCCAAAGAATAGACTTGCAGGATGGGGAAAGCTGAGCTATTTCTAAATTTTTAATCATTTTCATTTCCATATTAATTAAATTTATATCATGAGCAAGTAAATTTTTTACAAAATGGTAGAGTAATTTTCATAAATAAAATAATAAAAAAGAGAATCAAACATGTTAGCAGTAGTTAACATCTTGATGATACAAAAGGTGGATGATTTCTTTTTATTCATTTATATGTTAAAACAAATTTAAAGAAACCAGTATAAATTTGTAAAAACAGAATATACTGTCACTGAAGCCATAGAAAGAACATTTTCAAGATGGAGAGAGTGGTTCATTCTTTTTTAAAAAGTGATGAATAGGATTAGGACGAATACTAGGAACAGGAAAATCATAGTTGACCTTAATGAAAATAATTTTAAGGGCATGGTAGAAGCAGAAGCCAAAGATAAGTGAGTAAAGAGTGAATGGAAAGTGAAGAAGTGAAGGTTCTGACCCTGGTTGGGTGGCTAAGTTGGTTGGAACGATGTCCTAAACACTGAAAGTCTGCAGGTTCGATTCCGAGTCAGGGCACATACCTAGGTTGTGGGTTCGATCCCTGGTTGGTGCACATATGGGAGACAGCTAACCAATGTTTCTCTCTCACACCAATGTTTCTTTCTCTCTCTCCTTCTCTCTTTTTAAAAATCAATAAAATGTACCCTCAAGAAGTGAAGATTCTGAGTTTAAGTGACTTTTGAAAATAAATTATTATTCCTCAAAATCACTTCTTGAGAATAGTTGCTATTTCCTCTATTCTTATAGCGAAATTGAGGTTTATGCTTCTGAATCAGGGTTATATGGCTGGTGATTACTGAGCCAGCATTTGAACCCAAGCCTGTCTGCCTCCCAAACCTATTCTCCTTCACTGTACCAGGATTTGTGTGAAGTTTGGTTGAAGGATACAATTAAAGTGGAGAGAAAACAGAAGAGAGAAGGGTGCCTTTTGAAGTGCATGTCCAACTCATTATTCCCATTCCTGAGAACATTCTATAGTCACAGGAATAAATGATGATAGTTATGTGTGTATGGCATGGCCCTGTCATCTGCCAGCCAGTCCTTGCTGAATGGCCTAGGTGGGCAATCAGTGGACGATATCGGCTGAATTAGAGTGCACCAAACACAATCCTAAGTCTTCTGGGAATTCTTACTGGAGCTACAAGATACTAGTACTTTTTTTTCAGTCACATGAACTAAGGAGAATTAAAATAGGCCAAGGCAGCTATATTTTTCCATGTGCACGTGGAGACAGAGAAAACAGATTAAGAGAGTCAGTTAGACCGAAAAAGACAGACATGGAGCTAGAGATAGAGATCATGACAGAGAGGGAGGGACAAAGAGGCATGCAGGGAAGGTGAATGTGAGAGGTCATGTGGCCCCAGAGAGAGGAGGGGACCAAGTGAGGAGGAAGGGGGGCTGCTCAGACTCAGGTGTCTTTCCAGTTCTGGTGTAGCAAGGCCTAGCTGCATTTTTTTTGACTGAGTGAGTTTGAGTGGGTTTCTGTTACTACCAACCACACAGTCTTGACAGAGGGAGGAAGGTAAGAATTTAGGCACATCAGCCAGCCCTGACCAGGGTGGCTCAGTTTGCTGGGTGTCGTCCTGCAAAGCGAAAGGTCGCCGGTTCAATTCCCAGTCAGGGCACGTGCCTGGGTTGTGGGTTTGGCTCCTGCTTGGGGTGCGTGCAGGAGGCAGTGCTCAACACTTCTCTCTCACATCGATGCTTTTCTCCCTCTCTTTCTCTGTCCCTTTCCCTCTCTCTAAAATAAATAAATAAAACAAAAACTAAAAATAATGAAAAAAGAATGTGGTCACATCAGGAAAGACTAATGGGTGTATGACAGGTAAAGGGCTACTTGACATCACCATGGCGCTGTGCCTGCTACTTACGGGGGCATATGCACTGGGGGTACCAAGTCTACTTAATAAAAAAGTCTCCTGAGAAACATAGCCTTGATTTCTGTTTCCAGATGCTTCCCCTCCTCTGAGACTGGGCCAAGAGAACCCTAGGGTATGGAATTGTTTTTAAAGAATATAATAGGAAACATCTATAATCTAAAGGCAGATTGGGGGCTCCCAAAGTCCTTCTGACATTGCAACGACTCCTGTTCTCTGAAGAGGAACCCGTGAGGGTTCCCGGCCTGCTGTGAAACTCATGGCTTGGCCATAATTCCACTGCCTCTTGGTTTTCGGGGGCTGTACATTCCCAAGTTCCCTTCCTGGTCCTTGAGTTGGGTTTGGAAAGCATAAGTTTCCGCATAACGCCCAGTCCCAGTCCTCCAGGCAGCAGCTGGAGGAGGAGGCTAGAGAGCTCTGGTGTCAAATCTTTCTTTAGAGTGAAGAGTTGGCTTTAGAGACTCAGGTCATTTATTCACTCACCATTCGTCATCGCAGTTCTAAAAAATCTCATGTATGTAATCCCTTGGTGAGAAAGCTGATGATAATAAGATCTTAGGTTTAAAATCTGAAAAAATCATTTAGCACTTTTCTGATTTGAGGAGAGAGTGGTCATCCAGTTACATGAGTCATAAGTTACTTGCTATCAATCCGTCAGGATCCATTGCACCCTTTCGTTCACGGGCATCAGTACTTGGAGAAGATCCCCTCGCTGGGCATGACCTACCTGACAGTAGTTTAGAGGCACCATCCTCTTGCTAAAAGTCTGGAATGTTTTCACTATTTCAGGTCCTTCCTCCTAAGGACATTAGATCACATCCCTGCAACAACCAGCATCTAGCGCCCATGCCAATGTGTGCCACTTGGCTGATGTACATTTAAATGCTACAATGCATTACAAAGTGCTACATGTCACCCCAGGTTGTGTCTACCTCCATCACGGTTTAGGCTGATGGGAGGCAACATAACAGGATGTGGCAAGCTGGGTGATAGACAACGCAAAGTTCCATGTCCTGCCTGCAAAGCAGTGTGTTCTCAGGGGGAGCAGCCCATGACATTGGAAAGCCCTGCTCTCAACTAATCCTGCGTCTGTCAGTGGTCTGGAGGGAGCTGGCTTGCTTAGGTAATGGGCTCTCAGAAGTTCTTAGAAACCGCCGCTCAGCTCTAAGTTGCATCTATCTAATTCTATCGGCAATTGCTTTCAAAAAAAACAAGGTTGGGACCCATTAGCTTCAACCTAAAATCAACCCTGGGAAGAGATGAGCCTGGAATTGCCTGTCTGTGGTTAGAAATTACATGTGCCTGAGGTCCTGGCATTTGCCTCAACTTCTGAAGGCTCAAGTGAGGGCAACTGCCCATACGTGTCACTCTGAACGTGACCAAGTCACTGATACCGAAGTGTCTACGCAATGTTACTGTTAGGCTAGAAGTTGCGTTTTTGTAAATTAGAAAAAAAACACCGCTTTTCCCCCTAGATGTGCCTGTAAGACTGCACATTCTGACAATAACTGTTTGCTCTCTGGGACAACCACCTGTTCTTGGTCACCTGAAAGGACCGCTAACCGGTCCCTTCCCAGAGGCTTCCTCGGTCAGGTACCTTTGTTTCTTGCCCCCTGGCATAGCCTCACGAACGCCTATCTCCAGGAGGGCCCACTTCAGAGAGAACACACGTGGGCAGTGAAGGGGGTCCTTAAAATTTCAAACTGCCCGAGAATTCCCACTTCCTAACGGCAAGGCCAAAGCACACCAATGGGTATCCACAACAGAGAAGAGGATGTGGGCTTTCACTGCATACAAGACACTAAGTCATGACTAATAAGGAGGTGCTGGTGTTTATAAATAATTGGCTTTCCCAAGTATAAAAATAACATCTGTGAAAGAAAAATTGAGAAGTCCAAGATAGAAAAGAGATAAAGGTATAAAGGAGAAAATTAAAATCACTTATAATCCTAAGACTCAGAAATAATCACTATGAATTTTTGGGGTATATTTTCTTCTAATTTTTGTTATAGGCATATGCATGCATTTAAAAACCTCTTGATATATATATAATACATGTAATATTATTTAAATATTATATATTATAATTACATAATATATAACATTATTTGTATAATAATATATTATTATATGTAAATATATATAACTTTGTGCCTTTTTTTCCACTTACTATAACATTATTAACATTTCCCTGAGTTATTGGCACAGAAATTCCTAGATCAGAGGGGCATTTGTAAATCATACAATACACATGGTCGAATAAGGACAGCGGGTGGCTTTGAAGCCTTAAGAGCCTCGCAGGCCAGTGCAGAGTAATCCATCACGCTCCCTGAGAAGGACCCAGGCTCATTACAGGAACCATCCCACAGTGGCTGGGGGCTGTGAGGGCTGCTTCCACTTCGTTCACTGGGTCACTGGCACAATAAATATTTCCAGGCCTAGGTCTCAGTTTCCACTTCTATAAGATGCACTTGAAAATGCGTGCCTCCAGGACTCCTAAGATTGCAAGAGGATCACAGGACACCCAAGATGGGTTCCCAGACTTCCTCACACTTACTTTTCACCATGCCTGGCTTTCTCCAGAAGCAGGCCTTTTTCTATATGCTCAGGTCGTCAGGTCAGGCGCAGACAGAGGGGTGAGTGTCAGAGTGAAAACGTTACAGAAGCCGTGGGCTCTGTTCCATTTCCTACAGCTTCCTTAGTTCCCAAAGACTTTTCTCAGGAGAAGTTGGGAGTAAAACAAACTTTTCCATGAAACCTGTCCAATGCGGTAGCCACAAACCACATGTGGCTATTTAAATTTAAATTATTTAAATGCAATACAATTAAAAATTCAGTTCCTTGCATTCACATCTCACCTTTCAAATGCTCAATAGCACATGTGTCTATATATAAAACATTTCCATGATCCCAGAAATTTCTGTGGAATGCGTGGCTCTAAACTGGATTTAGACGGAGGAGCATAAATGGCATATCCCTGGGGTTCTGGAGCTTCTGCCAGAACTTTATCAGAGGAGAAATTTCTTTGAAGTCTCTCATTTTCTTTTATAAGCCCATGTAAAATTTTCACTCTGTGATATAATGCATGCACATTTGCTTTAATGTAAAAACATGATTTTAAATATTGAAGATGGAATAAAATTGACAAATCGCAAAGGCACTGGATTTATCTTGCAGTTTTTCATACGGCAGCTGGAGGAACACAGCTTTTGGGGCCCTGGGGGTCTTGCTGTCTTCTGCCTGTCACCAATGGTGAACCTTCCTGCCTCACCAGGTAGCGGGGCCATTCCAATGAAAGATTCCTGATTAGACCCTGAGACTGATACATGCGGGGGGGAGCCTTTCAGAAAACCTCTGCACACGCCCAGTGAGGCACTGCAAAGCTCAAAGGACAGTTAGGGTCATTTAACAATGATCCTATTTTTAACTATGCTGCGACAACCTGGTTGGTTGAAGAAATGCAGATTGAACTTGTGGTTGACAGATTCCCTATCTGATGACTGCGGTCCTAGCATTCTGTCCTAGGAGGCTGTTCTCAGAGAGATCACGGCAAGCCCAGTGTCGCGGTTTGGTTGTCCTAGGCCGGGGTATTCACAATCACTTGGAGAGGTTAGTAAACATGTAAATTTCCTGATAAAAACAGCCTTGAATAATTATATTGCATGTGATCTTTAGAGGTGGGCAATGGAAATACAAGGTGAATGATCATTAATTTCTAGACTCTTAAGATTGTAAGCAACCTGCAAAGGATATATAATTCACGCTTAAGCCTTAAGTGGCTTCCGTTGTAACCTACAGACGGACCCTGGTTCCAGCGCATGAGATCGGGTCCTTTGCTGTTGACTCATTCTATGTTTTTTCCAAAGGAGTGCTTCCATTGCGCAAAGGCTACTGAATGATGTCTGGCAAAGAAGGCGTGCAGAATAATATGAATAAAAAGGAAAATTTGTGCAGAACATGGAGCTTCTATGGGGACTTGTGACCCCCTTGCAGTTCTCAAGGCTTTGAGGGAATCAGATCAAACATCGGTATAGCCTCCTGTTTTAGGATCGAATGTTCAAATTTGTGCTTAGTCAAATTTCTCATTCTGTAGTTGTGGCTTATTTCTTCTCATGCTCAGGAGAGATGGGAATGGCAAGTTTCCGTTCTTGAAAAAGATTAAAAACTTATCCCTGGCTGGTGTGGCTCAGTGGGTTGAGCACTGGCCTGAGAACTGGCTCAATTCCCAGTCAGGGCACATGCCTGGGTTGCCAGCCAGACCCCCAGTGCGGAGCATGCAAGAGGCAACCACACATTGATGTTTCTCTCCCTCTCCCCCTCCCTTTCCCTCTCTAAAAAATCAATCAATCAATCAAATCTTTAAAAAATAAAATAAAAAAAAGCTTCTTATGGTGTTGAAAATTTTTATTGTGCAGATTTACAGCTTAGACTAAATCATCCCTTTCCTCTCACTTTTCCCAGGTGCCATTTTCTGACTCAAGTCGTTCTTTGTTCCTGGAACTTCTCCAATTTATCCATGCCCTCTCTGTCATATGATGGCTGAAATAAGGTCCTAACCAGTGCTATAGAATTGAATTCAACCAAAACTACACCAAGGCCATCCATTTCAACTGGCCATTTGGTTTTTCTCTAACCTGGGGCCTAACACCTGTTTTTCTGTTATTTTCACCACTGATCAAACCCCTCTATTAAGATTTTCTCAGCCAACTGTTGGAAATATATCATACACAGGGCCTGTTATTGCAAATATTTGTTTCAATTAATTAGCAATGACCTTATGATGAAGCCTGACTGCATTTTTCTATTGTAACCATGTGGTAGCTCTAGCCCCAGGGTGATGCATTGCCCAGCAACATTCCTTAACGACCCTCTTAATTACACAGTTGGGGTAACCATTCTGTCTAAAAAATCTGCTTTGTAATTACAAAATCACCGGCCCAGCCAGCCGTGTTGACCCATCAATCGCTTACATTCCACTGTGTTCTTAAAATGTGCACTGTCTTCTCTCCAAATGACAGGGACATTTTGGAAACTGGTGAGCATGGGGTGCAGCTGCTCCTGTGACAAATGCCCCTCTCTGCCTCCCTCTGCCCGGGGCTGCTCCATTCCTTGGCTTTCTTCCTTTACCTCCTGCCATCTTTTCCTCCACAACAGCCTCAAAAAACACAGGGGAATTAATCCTCTCTTTCCAAAACATCTACAAAAAGCTAGCTGCAGCAATTTAGCATAAGCTTGAAAAAGTAATTGTGGCCCCTCAGGTTGACTGGCTTGGTTCCTTGGATGCAGGAGCTGTTACTGAAATTGCCACTCAACTTTTTCCCATTTACTTCCCTGTTTTGTATCATCAGCTCCAAAATCAACGTGTGTCCGCTTGTGATTGTGCGTATTGCATGGAATTGTGATAATGTGCAGATATGTTGTTGCCCTGGGAGTTCTGGAATGCTAGCACCTAGTGTAGTGACTGGCCCATAGTACAGGCTTAATGGGTCTCTGCGGTCAAACATTGGCAAGTGAAAAAGCTGGCAAGTTCTTAATTTCTGTGCTATGTCACATCTTTTCTCTCTGAAGGCTCCTGCTGGTAGACTTGTCCTGACTGCTCTGTACATGAGGAAACCTTGGGAGCATGTAACATATGTGCATCTTGAGTGTCAGGTGAGTGAAGCTCCTCCTCAATATGACAGAATGACTGCTTGGCTGTGTGATGACGTTTGCTACTCCCCTGGCTGTCTATATGCTTGCCCTTGTTTCATCCAGAGACTTATCACCTCCCTTTCTACCACAAAAATATTGCTTCTTCGGGTGCACTTTGGGAACGAGTGGCCCCTGAAGTCATGACAATGGTGGAACCTAAGGGCTTATGCCTCAGTCGCCACCTCTTCCTGGGGACACCCTGCCTTTAGGAGCAGTGGAGACTAGCTAGGAGTTTTTCTTCAATTTGTGAGTGACACGATTTAAATGGAAAGGGAGGGCGTAGAGCAACAGGGACTCTTATTCATTGTTGGTGGGAGTGCAAAATGGTACGGTCGCTTTGGAAGACAGTTTGGCAGTTTCTTGCAAAGGTAAAAATACAGTCTTTTTATAAGATCCAGGAATTGTGCTTCTGGGTATTTACCCAATTGATTTGAAAAGATATGTTCACACAAAAGCTTGCACATAAATGTTTATAGCAGCTTTATTCATAATTGCCAAGAACTGCAAGGAATCAAGACGTCCCTCAATAGGCGAATGGACAAACAAAATGCAGCACATCCATACCATGGAATGTGATTTAGCAATAAAAAGAAAATGTCAAGCCACCAAAATATATGAAGGACTCTTGAAGCTCTTAAGTGCAAGAAGCTAGTCTAAAAGGCCACATATTGTATGATGGCAATTATGTGACATTCTGGAAAAGGCAAAATTATACAGCCAGGAAAATGATCAGTGGTTTTCAGAGGTTCTGGGGGAGGAGGGGGAGGGAGGGAGAGGGGAAACATGGGGGATCGTTAAGGCAGTAAAACTGTTCTGTACGATACGGCAAGAGGTATCTGACATTACGCACTTGTCAAAACCCCTAGAACTTTAGTGCATGAGGACTGAGCCTAAGTGTGTGTAATTTTAAAAATCATTTAGGGGATTGAGGGATCACAGGAAATGAATGCAGATTATGATAAGAAAATCTAAATGTATGAAACAATCTCACTGAAGGGAGTAGGGAAAAAGGTGCTAAGTAACTTTGAAAATTAATAGAGTCAGTAAGATTAAAGATGAAAGACATGGCTTGTAAGCACCGTATAGTAATAAAGTTGTTAACCACAGGGATATAGATGAACAGTTCTGATACTGCTATACATGTGTATTGAAAGTGAACAATTAAGTAAATGAATGGTAAATGGTAGAGCCCGGTTTCTTACTGCTGGAGCAGAAACTGACAAATCAGCAAAGGGAGGCACCTGCAATGACCCACGTGGTAATGGATTAGAGTTGGAGACACCAGTGTCAACTCATGTTAAGCGTGCGCGCACACACACACACACACACACACACACCTATATATAAAATTTCTCTTCTCTATTAGCTGAGGGAGCCTAAATGAACAATACCCCAGCAGCAACAAGCGCACTTAGCACCCAGATCTTGGTTTTTATTATCACTCTTCAATACACAGAACCAGGACTCCTTGAAAATATGGTGGCAGGCTCTACGAGTAAGGCAAGTATGACATTACGAGAAATATATATTTGGTCTCTGTCCCCAGTTCCTGGCATAAAACTCCTAAAACTCTTGGGCTTTCCTGAGTGATAGGGTAAGAGGGACATCTTTGGTTAATCATAATAAGGCACTTTCAACCACACCCGAATTTACATTAACTAGGTGACTCTTGGGGGAATTAGGGGGCTTAGTTACTGAAGGAATCAACCATGTGACTAGAGAGTTGGGACTTCCAGCTCTACCTGCCACCTCCAGAGAGGTGTTGAAGATTGAGTTAATCATCAATGGCCAATGATTTAATCAATCACATCTATAAATGAACCTCCTTAAAAACCCTAAGCCGCAGCATTTGGAGAACTTCCTGGTTGATGAGCATGTAAAGGTTCTAGGAGGAGGGCACACCTGGGGAGGGCATGGGAGGTCCATGCACCCTTCTCCTTCCTTTTCCTAGGCATCTCTTCCTTTTGGGTGTTCTGAAATGTATTTTTTATAATAAACCAGCCATAGTAAGTACAGTTGTTCCCTGAGTTCTGTGAACCATTATGTAAATAATCTAAAAGGAGGAGGAAGTCATGGAATGACTTTAATTTGTAGCCAGGTCAGACAGAGTGTGGATGACCTGGGAGCCCGCTGCTTATGGTTGGCATCTCAGGTGGGGGTCATTTTGCAGAACTGAGCTCTTAACCTGTAGGGTCTCTGCTGACTCCAGATAGTGTCAGAATTGCTTAATGTGAGAGAAAACCCCAACATTTGGCATCAGAAATGTTCTGTGGGTAGAGGAAATGCTTTTTCTTTTAGTAAGAAATACACAAGATAAGACTGGAACATCTTGCAGTGCAAAAAAGCAAGAAAATGCACATTAAGGCTTCCGGCCAGATGGCAGTGTAGGTAAACGTGGTACTCACATCCTTCCACAACCACATCAAAATTACATCTAAGCTACAGAGCAGCCACCATTCAGAACTGCCTGAAATCTAGCCAAATGGAAGTCCTACAATTAAGGATATATACAAGAAGCTACATCAAGACTGGTAGGAGGGGCAGAGAAGTGGTACAGGCTGGTCCCACACTGATGTGTGGTGGATAAAAATCAGGAGGGACATCTTAACTGTAGAGGTTCCCCCTGAGGAAATAAGGGGTACCAGCCCCACCCAGTCCTCCCAACCCAGCTTTCCAGTGCCAGGAAGAGAAGCCCACAACTTCTGGCTGTAAAAACAGTAGCAATTAAGGTCAAGAGAGACAGAGGCCTTCCAGAGTCCCAGGTATTCCTCTTAAAGAGCCCACACATGGACTTACTTGGACTCACTTCCTCTGAACTCCAGGACTGCAGCATCAGCTTGAAAGGCACCAGGAGCATATGGTGAGGAACCGAATTGTCTGGCATCAGGGTGGGGGTGGGAGGGGTGGCTTTCTCCTAGACAGAAGTGCTGGCAGCAGCCATTGTTCCTTTGCTGAGCCCTTTCTCCACAGTGCCAGTGGGAGCACCATATCTGAGACTCCATCAACCTGGCTATCACTGTTTGTCCCACCCTGGTGGCTCCCTAAGACCCTGCTCCACCCAACTGGTGGGACTACCAAAGCTGTTTCCAGTGGTTTTTCCATACAAATGACCTCCCTTGCCTCATGCTTTGTACTTTCCTAAAACATCTCAAATGAGCAGCATCTGGCCTTGGTGTGTCCTGCATCTCTTGCTAAGTGGCCCCAGGCCTGGCAGTAGTGGCAGCTGGCCTTAGTTTGCAGCTTGGCCTCTTCTGAGCACCTCCAAGCCCAGCACAAGTAGTAGTCACCTGTAGGTAGCTTTGTAGCTAGTGCTGGAAGTCCTTAGGCAAAACACAGGTGGTGGTTGACCTTCGTTTGCTCCTCTCAGGAGACCCCATTGTACCTGGTGGACAGCTTCAGACCATGTTGAAGCATCATTTGACCACCTCCACAAGTGACACACTCAAGGGGTGGACTTAGTGGGCATCATAGCCCTACTGAAATATTTCCTGCTCTGTAGAGTGGGCCCCTGCACAGCTGATCCTCCATGGTGGTTGCAACCAGTCCTTGCAGCTGATCGGTGTGAGGGTAATTCCCTCCCATTGACCCACCAAAAGCAATCAAGACTCAACTACAACATGAGGGTATACACAGCCCGCATGGTGGGTGGTGAGGATGCACCTGGAGTGTCCAGCTTGGGTGATCAGGGAGATTGTAACACTGTGCCCTACAGGATGCCTACTATATTAGGCCACTCTACCAAGTCCATGAGATGTAGCAACTCTACTTAATGCATAGAAACAAACACAGGAAGGTTGCCAAAATGAGGAGACAAAGAAATGCATCCTAAATGAAAGAACAAAACAAAACTCCAGAAAAAGAACTAAACAAAATGGAGACAAGCAATCTACTTACTAGATGCAGAGTTCAAAACATTGGTTATAAGGATGCTCAACAAATTTAGTGAGAACTTCAACAGTATAAAAAAATATGGAAACCATAAAATAACCAGTCAGAAATGAAGAATACAGCAGTTGAAATGAAGAGTAATTTATAGGGAATCAACAGTAGAGTTGATTAAACTGAGAGTCAAACCAGCAATTTGGAATATAAAGAAGCAAAAAACACCCAATCAGAACAGTAAAACAAAAAAAGAAGTCCCCCCCCAAAGGGGGATAGTCTAAGGAGCTTCTTGGACAGCCTCAAGCATACCAACATTCTCAATCATGGGGGTTCCAGAAGGAGAAGAGAGAGGGCAAGAAACTGAATACCTATTTGAAAAAAAATGGCATAAAACTTCCCTAACCTAATGGAGAAAACAGGCATGCAAATCCAGGAAGCACAGAGAGTTCCAAAAAGATGAACCCCCAGCAACCCAAACAAAGAAACATCATAATTAAATTGCAAAAGGTTAATGACAAAGATTCTTAAAAGCATCAAGAGGAAGGCAGTTAGCTAGCTACAACGGAGCTTCCGTAAGACTGTCAGTTGATTTCTCAACAGAAACTTTGCAAGCCAGAAGGGATTGGCAAGAAATATTCACAATGATGAAAAGCAAAGACATACAACCAAGATTATTCTACCCAGCACAGCAATAATTTAGGATCAAAGGGCATATAAATAACTTCCCAGCCAAGAAAAAGTTACAGGAGTTCATCACCACCAAACCAGGATAACATGAAATGATAAAGCGTCTTCTTTGAGAAAAAGAAAAAAGATTTCAAAAATATGAACAGTAAAATACCAATAAATACATATCTATCAACAATTGAATCTAAAAAACAAAATAAGTGAACAAGCAGAACAGAAACAGACTCATAGATACAGATAATATATTGATGGATGCCAGAGGGGAGGGTGATCGGGGAAGATGGGTGAAAAAAAAGTGAAGGGATTAAGAAGTACAGGTTGACAGTTACAGACTAGTAGTAGGGATGTCAAGTACAGCATAGGGAATATAGTCGGGAATATTCTAATAACTATGTGTGGTGTCAGATGGGTATGAGATATGTTGGGATGATCACTTAGTAAGTTATATAATGACTAATCACCAGGGTGTATACCTGAAACTACTATAGGATTGTATGTCAACTTTAATTGCAAAATAAAAATGATTTAAAAAATAAAATGACCATTAAAAAAAACCAGAAGCAAAACACATTGATGGGGACGTGTCAAAGGAGCACGGGAGCCTCCTGCAATAGCTCCCAATGACCAAAGCCGGTACAATTTGAGCGACAAGACAGATAAAGGAGTGTTAGATTGTGACCTAAAGTAGAAAAAAAAATCCATGAGTTCATACTGAAGTAATAAATGAATGAATAAAATAATAAATGGGGAGGAAATAGAAACCACCCCCCCCCACACACACACAGAAGAATTCTAAATAATTTATACAAATACTCTCCCTTCAAGGAAGGTGAGCTTACTTATCTACTCCTTCGGGGTCACACATAGTGATTTCCTTCCAAGGAGTACAGTATGGAAGGTGGAAAAAAAACTTCACCGTGTAAAAAGTTAACAAACATTCCTTCAGCCAGGTGGCCAAGGTCAACATCAATCATCATAAATCATGTTCACTACATGAGCTCTTGACATGCTGTGATAAAAATGGTATTACTTTACCTCTGTGGTTTTCTTCCCTATAACCCCTAACCCCAGTCTTATGATAAGAGAAATACAGAAAAATTTCAATAGAGAGGCATCCTACAAATTATCTGACCAGTACTCTTCAATACTGTCAAAGACATCAAAAATAAAGAAAGTCTGAGAAATTGCTACAGCCGAAACGCGCTGCGGTATGCTGGATGGGAATCTGGAATAGAAAAAAGGATATTGGAGAAAAACTAAAAAAATATGCAAAACTATGGACTTTAGTTAATAATAATATATTAGTAATCTGTCAGTATTGGTTCCTTAACCGTAACAGATGTACCATACTAATTTAAGATGTTAATAGTAGGGGAAACGGAGTGCAGGGTATATGGGAACCCTCTGTATTATCTTTTCTATTTTTCCGTAAGTTCAAAACTGTTCTAAAATGTAGCCTATTTTAGTTTTAATCCTCACTCAAGAGTATGTTTTTATTGATTTTAGAGAGAGGGGAAGGGGATGAGGAGAGAGAGAAACATCGATCAGTTGCCTTCCATATGCACCCCAACCAGGGATTGAACCAGCAACCTAGGTATGTGCCCTGACCCAGGATTGAACCCACAACCTTTTGAGTATGGGATGGTGCTTCAACTAACTAAGCCACCCAGCAGGGCATAAAATATAGGCTATTTTTAAATGGTGGGGGGTAGGTCTGTGGCCATCAGGGCTATCATCCTAGTCCCTTTCTCCCCTGTATCCTCATTCGGGGAACTTTATAGCCCCTCTGCTTTGCCATCCTCGATCTTTGGCAAGGATGGTAGGGCAATGCTGGCAATGCTGTTGGCCCTTCCACAGTCACTCACCACCTTTCCTTTGTGCCTCTGGAAGTTGACCCCAATGAATCGCACCAGCTGGGCCCCCTTGCCCACTGTCTTCTGTTAACGTTCTACAAACGGAAGGCACTGCTGGGAGATCAGAACATAGAAGGTGAACGAATTTGGAGTGTTTAGTCCTCTGGCGGCCCTACTGCTCCGCTGTGGGCTGGCAGCGGCTGTGTTATTCCATCTAAGGCCAGAGCTCTGTCTGGGAGGCCTCCCCACAGCTCTGTCTCCAAGTTCACCTGGCTACTCCCTCCACTTTCTCCATCAGGCCCAGGCCGGTAACCGTCGCTGGTGTTGTCCAGACTTTTTACCATAACTTACTGGTTTCCTTTGACCCTGCCCACACCCTTCATGAAACGGGTTCCAGTTTTCCCGCTTGAACGGGCCGTTTGTATCCTGATCTGATCCTACTGTTGCTCTCATGCCTGTAGGGCCCTGATTACTACCGATATCCCCGTATCTGCACGATCTACCCCTTGACACCCTGTACCCCCACCCTTGTAACCCACAATCCTTTTCTAAGAAAACAAGATAACTGTCCCCCTCTGGTGCTCTTGAAACTCACCCTGTCTGCCCCATTGTCTGTAGACCAGGTAGAAGTGGAAGATGAGAGGTGTGCTAAGTCTCTCAACATGAACTCTTGGTAAATTGTACTGCCTCTGTTTCCCTGGGTCTTCATTTGAACAATGGGGGCTGTGCCACAGGCCTACCTCCTTTCTTTCTGGAAGAATTGCTAGTAATAACAAAAATAAAGTCATTAGTGAACCTAAAGAAACACGCAATAACATTGTTTTTATGATTTTTTTCCTCCTCATTATAAAAGTAATGTAACTTCTGCAGTGTTAAATTGTTTACATTAAGCATGTCTTCATGTATTACTGTTGTAATTAAAAGACTCTAAAATATAAAAATAAAAGAAATAACATGTTTATCATCAAAAATTTGAAAAAGATGTTTTAAATTTGAAGGAGAACATAAAAATGGTCCACAGTGCTGGGACAAACAAAACAATATGTTGAAAGGACATGAGAAGACCTGGCTGGTGTGGCTCAGTGGATTCCCTGCCGGCCCAAGAACCAAAGGGTCGTCAGTTCGATTCCCAGTCAGGGCACATGCCTGCATTGACGGCCAGGTCCCCAGTAGGGGGCGTGCGAGAGGCAACCACACATTGAGGTTTCTCTTCCTCTCTTTCTCCTCCCCTCTCTCTAAAAATAAATAAACAAAATCTTAAAAACAAAACAAAACATGCGGATGGAAATACTGGCTCTGTTACTTTTAGCGGTGACCTTGCACAAATCACTTAGCTCCTCTGAGCCTCATTTGTCACAGCTGTAAAAAAAGGACACTAATACCTCCCTAGCAGTATTGTGGCAAGAATTAGAGATCACCTAAGCACGGCCTTTAGCATAGTGCCTGATGCAGAGTATACACAAATAGAGACAGACGTGGGTTTGCACCTCTACCTTGCCAGGTGTAAGCTATGTGACCTTGGGAAAGTTCGCTAATCTCTCCAAATCTGTAAAAACAGGGAGAGAAAAATGACAACTATTTCCTAGGGTTAAATTGGGTGGTTAATGAAGAAAGATCTTCTCAGGATAATGAATAGTCCATGGCAAGTACATTGTATTGCAGCCACTGTCTTCATCTTCGTCTGCTTCATGATCAAAATCTTTGTCTCTTCGTTATCATCGACAATTACTACCTTAGGAGAGGGAGTCAATCCCAAAGTGACCCACTGGGTCATAAGAGCATTCCCTCCTCTACAGTTCCAGACCAATGAAACATGGTAAGAATCAGAGCGGCAATAGCCATGAATTGAAAGAGGAAAAATAAAGTAATTTGTTGTGAATGAGAGGGAGGAAGGAAATGAGGGTGGAAGGTGAAATGGAGGGTGAGAGAGGTGGGTATTAGGAGGTGTTATCTTTTCTTACTTGTCTTAGCAATGGGGGAAAGTGTGCCAGCCTTTTATTTATTTTATTTACTTTTGTTTGCTTGTTGAAGAAACCCCGATACTGCTTTCTGCGAGCCAGGCCTGTTTAAGCACCTTACAGATATTAAAATCATTACAAACATACAGATTTACAAGGATAGCCATTTGATTATATGTAGGCATAGGGCCTTAGACCTTTTCTAAAGCAGCAGGTATATCTGTTCTGTCTTACTCTGTCTCTTTTCTGAGGGTCACTGAGACGGCATTTGTGTGCCC
The DNA here is from genome assembly GCA_004026545.1 of Mormoops blainvillei. NCBI lineage: Eukaryota > Metazoa > Chordata > Mammalia > Chiroptera > Mormoopidae > Mormoops > Mormoops blainvillei. The sequence goes on from PVJD01000420.1 coordinate 404,193, forward strand.
AGCTGCACACTGCTCATTCATTAATTCTTTCAAATAAGATTTCCTGAGCACCTGTTAAGTCAAGGGAACAGCTTGCACTGACCTTCTGGAGTTTCTATTCCAGTAGAAAGAGACAGACAACAAAATATTAGTTACAAATCATTATTCCAGAGAGCCCACCGCTTCAGTATGAAATTCACCAGAGAGTCTTTCTGAAAGTAGCTTTGGTTAGACAAGAGGGTGGCCAAAGCTGGGATCTAGCTTTGGAGAGTAAGGTTATATGGACACACGTCAGGTGGGGTGATCAGCGGTCTGGGCAGCTGCCCACATCACATCTTTGCCTGAGGTCAGCCCAGAGTCTCTGCCTGAAAACTGCGAGAGCAGCTTCGGCATCTGTAAGGTGAACAGTATTTCTCTGGCAGCTCTGGGATGTGGCGCGTGGCCGCACAATCTCCAATTGGAGGAGGGCTGAACCCAAAGGTCATGCGGTTTCAGGACTTCCTATCTCTTTATCTCCTGTGGGGACTGTTTCGACAAGCCAGAGGGGAACGGGGGATGATAAATTTTCTTAGGAAAATCATATTAAAGTTTAATTTGTTAAAGCAGCCTCCTGATCTTATCGACGGTGGGCACTTGTTCTAGCAACAGAACCAGGAGGCGATAAATCCTTTAGGCTGAGTCTGCAGATGGTTATCCTAAGTGGGGACAAAATCAATGGGGAAGTCATGTAAGGAATGTACTTGGGGCTTACAGAATGCCAGGCTGGTATATTGCTTGATGAGACTGCAATCATTAGTTTCCCCTGGTGTGCGTATCATTTCAGTAACAAAGCTTTCGACGTGGTTGGGGTTTTCCTCTTCTGGCCAGAGTAGCAGAAACACCTGTTACCTATGTTCCTGTTCTCAACGTTAAACTCTCCCTGTGCCAAGGTGTTTCCTGGAAAGTTTTGGAAACAAGACTGGAAAAGGAGGTTTGACGGAGGAGTGTGGGCAGTTAACACAAACCCACGTGGTGTCAGTGTGTCTCTGAGAGCCACTGATGCGTATTCAGTTGGGGAAGCAACTGCCTTACGGGGGATTTCATGGGCAGGTGGGACATGAGGCTAGGCAACTGAATTTTTTTAGGTAGCAATGTAGGGACTGGCATTTGTCCTGTTTATTTAGCCACCCAATAAGTGCTGGGGGCATTCTGTGTGGCAGAAACTGTGCAAAACACAGAGCAGAGGCCACCCGAGCAAGCCTTTCCCTCCCTCCAGAGCTTAGGGCCTAGGACAGGGGTGGCTAAGTCTGCCCCCGCTTGTTTTTGTACAGCTGGTGGGCTAAGAAAGGCCTTTCCTTTTTTTTCTTTCTTTTTTTAATGGTTGAAAAAGAATACTTCCTGACCTATGAAAATGACATGAAATACAAATGCCAGGGTCCCTAAGTAAAGTTTCATTGTAATACAGCTCTGCTGATGCATCTATATATTGTTTGTGGTTGCTTTCTCACCACCAGGAGAGTCAGGCATTTGCGATAGAGACCTGGTCTGCCAAGCCTTAAATGCTTACTGTCTGGCCTTTTAAAGAAAATGTTGCCGACGGTGATCTAGGGGACACAGGCAAGGAAGAGGAAGCTGCATCACAATGTGCTAAGTCCCGCAGCAACCCCTTGCCTTTAGGATTCCAGGAGAGCAAAGATACTGAATCAGTCATTAGCAAGTGCTGTTGCTGTTCCAAAGAGCTGACTTTGCAATGAAGGAGCGTTTAAGTGAGAGGAGGCTGAGCTGGCCAGTGGTGATTAATAATACAGGTAAGAAGGCATCAACTTTGTGAGAGATGCAGGGGGAGTGGACTAGGGAAGGGGATTGACTGGGGTATGGGTTTCTTTGAAAGCGGAGCCTAAGGCAAGAACTTGAGTATAAAGAGTTTATTTGAGAGGTGGTCTTGGGACACAGGTTTGAGAGAATGAAGAGAGTGAAGTGGGGAAGGAAGGAAAGAGAACAGAGCGTGTGTTGATGATGGGTTACTGCTGTGGGCAGCTGGGGCTTCGTCCTTCTGGGAACCCTGTGGGGAGCAGGGTAGAACACCCTCAAAATCGCCCCACCCACCATGGGGCAGGAAAGCTAGGTCATTTACTCTCTGATACTTGGTTGGTTAAGCTCACATCACCTCCTCTGCACTTCAAGGTTGCACCTGTAGGAGGCTCCTGAGTGCCTTCTGAAGCTTGGGAGAAAGTCCTGGGCCCGCAAACAAGTCCTGGACCCTGTGCTGGGAGTGGGATGCTGCCACCTGATGGGATTGTCCACCACCACTGTGCTGACCCCAAGTGGATTGAAGAGATGTGGCACCATGTACCACAAACATCTGCCACAGAGGAGTCCACGGAGCTCCATAGGAGCACGCTGGGGTATGTTCTGTTAGGCTGATAGCTCCCGCTGTGGGCTTCTCAGACCTCCCGGTTGGCCTTGCAGCCCCCAGGGGAGCATGGACCTTATGTGCTAGAAAGAACGTGTTCTGGGAGCCAAAAGGCCTTGATTCTCTCTTTTAGCGTTCTCCAGAGAAACAGAACCAATAGGAGAAACACAAACAGGAGATTTATTACAAGGGATTAATTCAGCCAATGACGGAGATTGAGAAGCCCCACAGTCTGCCGCCAGTCAGCCGGAGACCCAGGGAGCCTACTGGTAGAATTCAGTCTGAGTCCAAAGGCTCGAGAAGCAGAGTACCGAGTGCCAGAGAAGTTTGATGTCCCAGCTCCACAATCAAGCAGGAAGGGCCGAAGTCTTCCTTCCCCTGCCTTTTCCTCCTATTCCAGCCCTCGATGGGTAAGACGACGCCCACCCACATTTGGGAGGGCAAACTGCTTTACCGAGTCCCTCAACTCAAATGCTAACCTCATCTGGAATTCCCCTTGCAGACACACCCAGAAATAATATTGAGCTAAGTATCTGGGCAGAACTATAATCTTGTCAAGTTGACGTAAAATTAGCCATCGCAGTCCATGACTGACCCTGGCGAGCTATGTATCTTTTTAAGACTAGAAAGACTGTCCTTTCTACCTCATACACTTGTGATGAGGATTAAATGTTTGTTGAGCCTCACAAAAGAACAGGATGCCATTATATAAATATGACATTATTATTATTATTATTATTATTATTTCTGTCAAAGACCCCCTCTCATTTCTTCTATACCACAGAAGACTTCCAGAGAGTGTTAGGCCCCCATCAGCAGCTCACCACAAGCGTGGCCTGTGTCCATCAGCACCTGTCAGCAGTGGGAGCTTGTCTCTGTGGAGAAGATGGGTTGCTTGGCCCCAGAATGTGTCTTGTTACCCATTCAGTATATTGGCATTTCCCTACCTCGCTGTTGATTAGTCCAACTTCCAAGCACTAAAAAACTGCAAGCATTCATGAAAAACTATAGAAAGGTTCCTGTCTCTGACACAAACAGGTAAACCTTTGACCAGGATTTTTCTTTGAATTTAAGAAAGAATAATAATAAGGAGGTTATAGGACGTTTGAGTGGCAGATGGTAAACCTGTTCGCATTAGAGGTGTCTGGCCTTCCTGGGACCATCGAAAAGATGCTTTTCATATTTCCAAGCAGTTGGCTATTGATCATGTTTGGTACGTGTGCGATATCTGGGGAGGAAAAAAAAAAAGTCCTGTTGCTTTTAAATATTCGCAAATTACCATACCTCACCCTGAGAGAAGACAGCTCTCACCAAAGGGAAACAAACACAAACAGGGAAGGGGAGAGGGAGAGACAGAGGGAGCAGCGAGCCATTTCAGGACGCCATCCATTCCCCGGGCTGTCAAAGCAGAGGCAGGCGCAGAGAGAAATGATAGCAACAGGGGCTCGTCAACATCTGGAATTCACCGCTCATCACGTCTTTGTTCAGTCTCGGTGAAAATGTTATGAAAAGATCCATCCTGTTTAAATCCATTCATTTTCACAATGGCTGAGAGAGGCACCAAGTAGAACCAATTCCATTTTACAGACATGGGAATTGAGTGCCTAGTTTTCTGTGACGCGGGCTGGAAAGGCTGTCCAGAAGCATCCGTTCCCCTGGCCAGCTTTGGCTTGAAAAAGTCCGCTTCCCTGGGGTCCCTTTTGGCCTTTCCTTTGTCATTTCATCCCTTCGCCTCTAATGGCATTTCCTTCTCCAAGGTAATTATGAGCAGTAGTTCTGAGACTGTGATTTGGAGGAAGGAAGTTTTTTAAAAAAATGGAAACTCAGTTCTCTGGAATCCATCCATTAAGGTTCCTTCTTGTTTTAAACACTGAATGGCAGAAATGCTCACTATTGTTAAAGAGAAGCACAGCTCAAAGGCGAGAGTTAAACCCACAGTGATAGATCTGTCATTGAAAAGATTTTCCTACCACTGCCATATTTGGAATCCGCAGGAAACCACATGTCTCACGTCCATCGCTTTGCATTTCTTTCATGCTCCCCATTCCTGAGAATGTGATGATCTAACAAATATGTTCCCCCCAATCACAAAAGTCAGCTTGATATTTTTAGTTCTCATTAACAGAAAAAGATCCTAAGAGAGAAAAACAACAAATGTCTTTTCTTGTGATCTTATGAAAGTCAATAGAAGAGTCAGCTTTTGGAGCTAGAACTCTGCAGTTCCTCCTTCTCCTTAGGCTTCCCGGCCAATATACACAGTCCAGTCCTAGAGCAAAGACGAATAGTCAACTAGGAAAACCCATTCGCTGGGGCGTCTGGGTAGTATGTCACAGCACCCAGCACAGGGATCTTAAGACGAACACTGGTAATTCCCCCTGAAGAATAGAAATTAGATGATGAAGGAGAACCCAGAAATCCCAGTGTCCTCAGCGCCTGCAGTCACTCTGGACAGGCTTTGGCAGGAAGCTTGCTACACTCATTCAATAGGCTCTGGAAGATGCAGGATATAAGCTGAGAGGTGGAAGCCCAAAGCTTGTTGCTGGTGGCTGCACAGCCCCTCACTCTGAAATAGAGGAGGTGTCCACTAGCCACTGGGAGCCCAGACCCAGAATTGACCATTGATCCTACAAGGGAAGGACCTGGTTCAGAGTAAGATGTTTTCCTCATTCTCTCTCAGGAAACTGTGCTGGCAGAATTCAGATTGATTTAACTCAAAGCGACCCTGAGTTCAGCAAGCAACAGAGGGCAAATTTGGCAAGATTTCAGTTATGAGAGCTAAGCCACGGTGGAGCAGCTCCCCTAGTGGCTCCATCAGAGTCAGGGTAACTAGAGGTTTCTAAGCTAGCTGCTCTGAGAACCTTCTACTCAGTATCTGAAGCCTGGATTCCAGGGGCAATGTAATAGATGCTCATGGAATGGGGCAACCCTAAAAATGACGATCGGATCTACAGAGAGGCTTATCAGCCCCGGGGTGTGGATTCTCCTTTTCCAGCTCTACACTGCAGCATGTGCACCTTGGCCTACCTAAACACACCTGGAGATTGGGTTGAAGTTCTGGTCTCACAGGGCCCGGTAGGTTGGTTATGGCTGAAGAAAGTCCAAATTAAATCAAGTCGTAACTAGAGAGTTGAGTACAGTGTTGGAAGTGAGCCTGGCCATAGATCTGATCTGCTTGGATTATTTTGACTTCAAGTTCCTATTTCATATCTCTGTACAGAACATTCTCGTTCATTTTTCCAACAGACATTTTTGGGGTCCCGCTCAGGGCCTACCATTTTATTAGAAACTGCAGATACAAAAAGGCTAATTCATATATGGACCTTTCCCTTGAGGAAATCACAGTGGGCTTTACAGTGGTATTTCCTGGAATCATATGTCAACCATAATGCTGGATGGGGCAGGTTTAGGATACAGTAGAAAGGTAATCAGGGACCAGTCTCAAGCCCGAATGACCTTGACTACTTGTTCTGAACTTGAGGCTTTCTGCTGGGGCAAGAGTCCTCCTCTGAGCCTCTGACTGACCGCCTGGGGCCTCGGTACTCTGGCACTAGTGGAAATCTCCTACCTGGTGTCGGGCTCTGACGAGGATGGATTTCTTGAAACTCGAAAAGGCCATTTTTCCACATTTAAGCACCTCAGCCTCATGGAAACTTCCGCTGGCATGCCTCCCCCAGGGGGCTGCGCCCCACACGTTTATGCCATCCCAGAGTAAGCCTGAATTTGCTACAGCCGTTTGGACTTGAAGACTGTATTCCTCACCCCCACCCTCCCTCCGCCCCTCTCTGTCCCTTCCTCTCTTTCTCACTGGGGCTAAGACCACTGGCTGTCCTCCCTTGAGGACCACCCAGACAGAAAAATTAACACCTCAACGCCAGCCCTACTGATTTGTGACTCTTTCCTTTTTATCTTGACCTGAAGCTGGGAACTCAGCATGCCTTCAGGACAAACTCCAATTATTATGACACTGTCCAGATCAACCCCCTATAAGGAAAACCATGTCCTTGATGCCACTTGTGCCATCCCCCCTCCCCTGTTCCCCCACTGCCGACTCCTTTGTGTATATCGGGGAGCATGGCGTCCTGAAATCTGCTGCTACTTTAGGACTTTGGGCTGGATGGTGACTCCAAGCCCAGGTGCAAAGTAGAGCTGGCCGCTGATGAGTGACCTGAAGGGCCTTTTGGGACCCCAGCTCCAGATCATAGTTTAGATCAGCTGCAACACAGGGGTTAAGTAAGCTGGTGCTTCAGGGGCAGTGGACCTGAGCTTTGTTCCAGCTCTGCCTTCTTGTGACTTTGGACACATTATTCAGCTCTCTCGGCCTCAGTTTCTCTATCTGTGCAACAGTGCTAGTGCTCTCCTCCAGGGGATTACCAGGGTACTTAAATGAGACGGTGTCTCATTTAATTAAAAAAAAAAAAAAGCATAGGGTTAGTGCTCAGTGAAAGCTCAAAACATGTCAACTAGGGTTCTTTCCTATTGTGATGGTCGTTCTTTCCTTGGTACTTCCTTCCCTAACTGAAGCCTTAAAAGAGGTTCCATCCTGTGTTTGCCATGACGGTGCTGAAACGTGACTCAGAACGGCCTGGAGGAAGCCCTCGGGGAACTGCAGGTGGAAGGGAAGGTTCACCTGAGAGAGAGAGAGAGGAAGCAAGGCTCGGACTCCTATCCTGGCATTGGGGTGAAAGGTGCTGTTTCACGTTTCTTTCTTGAGCCTCCCCTGTTCCTTTTTATTGTGCATATTTCAAACACACAGAAAGATGGAGCGCTTGTGCTGGCCAAACCCCTGTGTACTTAGGCAGCGCAGGCTGTGTGCCAACCGCGGGAGGCTCATGGCTGGTGCCTTAGCATCTCCCATACACGGGACGCAACGGCTGCTGTCTATCCCCCTCCTTTCTGACAGGAATGGCTAGTGCCGTCCTTGGCACTTGCCCCACTTGGGCAAGACCTTTCCATGAAAACTCTGAAACACAGCATTTCATCTCTACAAGTGCAAGAGATTTCTGAAAATCTGGAACTTTCCAACCCCAAACTTGTCCACAAATCCAGAACATAACCATATCACGTTTCCTCCCCCAACTCCTGTCATATTATTCAGGAGAAAACAATTTGAGATTAAAGTGACGAATTAACTGTTAACTGTTAAATATTTAATGTCAGGAAAAAGCCATTTAAAACCCATAAAAATTTAGGCAGTAAATCTAAATAGTATAGTGGAGAAATGTTATATTAACTTAGACTTTGCAGCACCTTAATATTGTCTTATATCAGACGTTTGCCAAGTGGAGAACACACGGCACTTTTACTGCATAAATTTATGAATATGTTCCAGGAACCTCATCCATTTTCTCGGTATTGTTTTCTCTTGGCATTTATAGCAACTTCAGTTTGTCACTGAGCAAGGATAAATGATTTTTAAAATTTAATTCCAGCTTTGGCCTTTGTTTAGTAGACCACTCTCATGGCCAGCTCCCTTTGCTTTCACTACTCTTGAAAAATCAGGTTGATTTTTAAAAATGTAAGTGGTAGAATCTAAGGAGGGACCAGAGAGGAGCTAGAACCCAGGGATAGGAAAGCCCTCTTCCGTTCTCTGGCAATCATTCATTCTCAGCATCCAGGTTGCTTCTTTTAATGTATTCTATGGAGGTGGCTCTGAAGGTAATACTACTTGCCACAAAGCATTCTTCCAGAGAAATAGAGGGAGTTGAAATAATGAGCTGAAAATGTCTGTAAGTTATAGGCTATTCCTTGAATGAAAGTGGTAGTGAATGAATGTGAATCATATGCAACTTTCTGGATCTTTCGCCTTGTCTTTACTTCCTGGGATGCTTACATCCTTCTTCTTTGCTGAGCCACAAGGATGCCATATACAGCCACGCAGGTTGGGCACAGTGCAGCTCCCAGGGCTCCATTCACAGAGACCACAATGCGAACACCTGTCCGGATCCTCATGCCCACACCTGGGAGACCTCTCCTGATGCCCCCAGTCCTCAGGGTTCTCTTCCTTCAGTGGACACTCAAAGATGCTACTACTGGTGTCTCTGATCCTAACCTCATGAGAGGACCGTGTCTTAGAGAAGGGGGCTCACTAGAGAAAGCTAAAGATTAAGAGTGAGCTGAGAAGGAGGCTTTAGTCCCGCAAGAAAACCCTGGTCCTCTCAGTGACTCTGAGCCACCTGCAGAAAACAGCAAGGGTTCCTAGGCTAGGGTGACTCAGCCATTGCCACAGGGAAACCAAAATGGGTGTTCGGGTGCTACCAACTCTCATCTGAAGGACAATCAGCTGATGGTTTGGCCTGAGGATACCGCTGACAGCTCAAGACACTGTAGGCAGAATCCTGGACCTAGTTGCTGAGGCCAGAGCCAGGCATGTGCATCGGTCCCAGCTCCGGTTCCATCCTCAGGAGCCATCAAAAACTGGCTTTAAACGAGAGCTTGGAATCTTTCTATTAATATCACTCCGGCCCCCAGCCCAGCTCCGCGACCTGACCAGTTTGCCATGCTCTCTAAGCCTGCCTGGCACACCTTCACGTCACTGCTCCTGGCCCACTGTCCAGGCCCATGAAGGAGTCCAGGATGAGGCAGCTGTACTAATAGTTTGACACTTGTCACGTGTGACACGTATTATGCATAGCACTCCACCAGCTCTGCCTGGAGGACGCAGGCCAGGTTGCCTTGACTCTACCCCACGGCCCAGCGCAGTGATGGACACACAGTGTGTATTCAAAAAGCATTTATGAATAGTGCCACGCATGTAAAATCAGCAGTTTCAAATTTCCTAAAGTAATAAAAGGAGCACAGCTCAGGTATCATCTATTTTTTATCACCTGGTATTTATAGGCCTCTGTCAATAATCCAAACCTGTTTCTACAGTGAATGAGAGAGGACTATATGATCGTGGGCCTGTAACTCCCTCTTCCTTTTGAAAAAAACCATGCGATTACCACACCTATAACTTTATCTCCCTTTGTAAGTTCTTTCCAATATTATCTTGAGGCTGACCATGGCCACGGCTTCCCAGAGTGAATTCTCCTTGCTATGGAGTTGATCATTCTGTAGAAAGTTCTTATAAATATTTATGGAGAACTGGGGCAGGAAATACCTAGAGGTCAAAATGAGAAGACCGGAGGTAACATTTTTGTGCGGTTTTCTGGTGCCGGGATACATAGGACTTCATTTAATCCTCACAACCCCATTTTACAGATGAGAAAAACGAAGACTCGGAGAGGTGGGTCACTACCTACCATAAGATAAGGCAGAACCTTAAAAGTAGAGCTGGATCAAATCCAGGTGTGTCTGACTCCAGGGCCCGCGCTCTTCCCCTCCCCGCACTTCAGACAATGTCGCATCAGTAAGATAACTCAACAATGACACTATCGAAGGCAAAGGAAGTAGATGAGAAAAATGATATCTTATACAGGTGAATTGTTTGGTGATAAAAGAAGACACAGGGAGATAATATTCCCGTCATATCTGGCTCTGATTTTATCCAAAAGAAGGGTCAGGATCACATCTGTCTCATTTACCGTTGTCTCTCCCTTGCTTAGCACAGCGCCTGGCTCCTAATTTCTGCTTAATTGTTGAATAAATTTCTAGTCTCTGACATGAGGCTTTTTTTGCCATTAGGTCTCAGCAAGAATAATCAAATGCACCTTTATTGGTTTTCGCGCCTATGTGCTTGCAGATTATTTAATGAATATATAATCAGTGGAGCTTCATAGCTTACCCTAAATCTTTCCTAGGAAGCCGTTGAACGAAATGGCTTTGAGCTGTTTGGTTTGGATAATCCGAGACCGTCCAATATGATAGTCACTAGCTGCTTGCGGCTATTTAATTTAAAATTAATTAAAATTAAATAAAAATTCAGTTCCTGAGTTGCACTAACCACATTTCAAGTCTCAATAGCCACATGTGGCTAGCGGCTACCATGTCGGACGGTGCGGATGGAGACCGCTTCCACCCTCACAGAAAGTTCTATCGGACAGTGCTGGCAGAGCCTTTGGTGTCAGGCGGACTGGGGCTGAATTGGTGCTGCAGGGTTCCGTGGTTGTGTTAATGAATTGGCACCTGTAAAATAGAAACAACAGTGTTAGCCTGGGTTCCCAGAAATCAGAGCGTCTAAAACAGAGGCCTATGTACACACACTTTGCTGAGGAGTGTCCCTGCGAAGGATGGTACTCATGAAGTAGGACCTGAAGGAGAGCCCACGGCGGATGCGCGTTTGAGCGCGCTTCAGGGAGCGCAACTCAGATTCAGTTGTCTGGGAAGTGGAGAGTAATGGGAAATATTTAGCCGTTGGTTCTTCCGTGGGGGTGACTCAGACATTCATCTCTGAGCAGTAACCTTGGCTTGCCCTGTCCAGCCAGGCAGTGATCCCTGCAGTTCCCACTCACCTTTCACTGAGAGATACCCCCACTGGAGTCCTGGACATACTCCACCCACCCTGGGTTGTACCAGGAGCTCCTCTTGGGAATCAGGTCAGTTATTCTTGCCAGTATATTAGATCCTTGATTGCGTACTTCAGCGTGAAGATCCCAAAGTGGGCAGTTGGTAGCGGCAGCTTCGACTTCGGTGACTAAGTCCCCTGGCAAATGCCTCCCCTCCATGCATTCTAGTGTTGGGGAGATGGGACCATGTATCTTCTTTTGGTTCGATGCATAGATTATATCCTGGGGCAAAGTGTCACTACCCGGCAGGTGTTATTCCTGAGATGGAGCCTTATTGGGGATGACACTCCTAATAAAGTATTCTATTAGACCAGTTGCTTCTGAATAATGGGATCCGTGGTCAGGCCAGAGGATCCTGTGGTCATGTGTTCATTGTGGCACCTGTCTGTCATTAAACTGGACCCTTTCTTCTAAGGCAACGTTGTGCTCATGCTATGCACCGTGCATAGGCATGATGTAGCGTGTAATGGTGGCTCTGGTGGAGACACTGTAAACTAGAAAGGCAAATGCACGTCTGGAATAAGTATCAGTTCTGTTAAGGGCAAATTTCTGCTCCCCCTGAGGTAGAAAGGTCTGATAAAATCAACCTGCCGTCAAGTGTTTGGGTGATGTCCTTGAGGAATGGCACCTCAACAAGGGCTCAAGGTCACTGTCCGCAGAGTGAACGTTCAGTGTGAGGGGACCCATGCTCTTGGGCCCTTGAACAGTCTCCATCGCTGCCACTGTTGCCTTTCTATTTTTAGATCCGTTGTTCACCACTGCAGTGGCTGGGGATACAGGCCGGCTGACAGCACAGGGTGAGTCATCCTGCCTGTCTACCTGGCTGTTTACAGCTGTCTCTGCATGGGATGTTCTCCTTCGAGCATCAACGTGAGACACAGAGATTTACATGCTCTCTAGTCATTCCCAGAGGTCCATCCACATGCCTTTTTCTAAACGGCTCTGTCTTACCGCTTCCAGCTTTATTCTCTTCAAGTCCATGACCAACCAGTCAAAGCATTCAGCACTGCCCAGAAAAGTGTGTGTAGCCATACCTCAGGCCATTTCTCTGTCCACAGAAATGGACAATTAAGTGTACTACTGCTCACTGCTCTGCCTGTTAGGAAAATGTCCCTTTACGGCTGGACTTTGGGAATCTGCTGTTGCCCAGCACCGACATGAAGGCCAGCGCCCCCATGAACCAGATGTAAATTCTTTCTTCCTCTATTAGTCGGATGCAGGGACATGCTCCTCCTCCTCCTCCGTAAAGCCACTGGTGTGAGTTGAGGGGCAGCTGTCGGTGCAACAGGGGCAGGTGACTTGGAAACGGGGCCAACTAATCGTAACATTTGCTCGTGCATTCTGGACCTGCTCTGATGGGATCCCCGGTGCACTGTTTGTTCTGCACAGTGAATCGCGGCTGTGCCCGGCTGGCTCTGTGACTTGGTAGTTCTGGTAACAGTGAGCTCAGGATGGTCAGTCTGAGTTTGACAGCCATTTGCAGATGCAGGTGTTAGCTCTCTACTAGGGCCCAAGAACACGCCTGAATCTGTTTCTAAAAAGGAGAGTAATTCTCTGATTCGGAGGGTGTGGTCTTGCTCCAGAAACCTGCTCCATGTAACTCTCAAGTTAGGGCTTGCCAGAAAGTTCCCACGGCGTTCTTACCCACCAGGTATCTCTGTGGGATTATTTGACCTGCTAGGTCATGTGGTCAAGGTGTCAAGGAGGTTTGCTCAGAGCCTGGATCTGTTGCCGAGTTCTCTTGTGTTCTGGGTCCCACTTGAACATGGAAGCCTTTCTAGTCCCCTGATAAACTGGTCAAAATAGTATTTTCAAGTGCTGCTTCCCACATCCGGAAGGGCTCGGCAAACATTGTACCTCCTTCTTAGTGGCAGGAGATGCAAGGTACAAAAATTTGTCCTCTACCTTAGAGTGGATATCCCAGACTCTAGGGACATCTGAAAATGCCATCACCAGCTCCATACTTATGGGAAACAGAGAGGAACACAGCAAAAGATACCACAGGGGTGCCATTAGCAAAATGCAACCTGCAGGAAAAAAAAACACCCAGTTTTTTAAATAATAGATAAATTGCAAGGAACAAAACCAGTGAGATGAAAGGGAAACTGATAAATTAGAAGAGGCTTAAAAACACATCAACCAATGGCAACGTGTAGGTTTTGTCTGTATCTTTATTCAAACAATGAATTTTTAAAAATGTTGTGACATTTATGAAACAACTGGAAATTTGAAAAACAACAGAATATTTGATGATATTAAGGCATCCTTAAGAATTTTTGCATGCAATAATGATATTGTAATTATGTTGAAAGGATGCCTTTTTAAAGAGGTATATGCAGAATATTTAAGAGTGAAAGGTTATGCTGCCTGGGATTTGTTTCAAAATAATATGGGAGGGAGGAAGTGAGTAAAGTTACAGATGAAACAAGATCAGTGATAACTGTTGCAGCCAAGTGAAGAACAACGTGGTGATTTATTATTTTATTTTGCCTAATTTTGTATATTTTAACATTTTCTCTGATCAATGTCTCAGATTATTTTAATTTCACTTTTAAAAATTATTAGTCCATAGCTATACTAGTAATACCTGTGAAATTTCTCTCCCCAACCTGGCTTACTCATAAGGGCATCCAGGACTTGCCATCCTGTTCTCACCAGATCCCCTTTGTGTAATGTCACTAATGTTCTGGTGGAATGTCAAGTCAATCAAGTCCCTGTAGACTCCACTGGGGAGGCGGCCAGGAAAGTTAACATAGCCCTGGGGCAAGACAGTGAATGCACTTTTGTTCCTCTGATGTAAAATGAAACAGATTCTGGTCCCCCCCGCATCCTGCTCTGGATGAGGAAGAAGGCATTTGCCAGATCGATAGCTGCAGGCCAAAACAAGACCTAGAGGCTGTGCTGATCCACTTCAGGACAGGACAGCTGGCATGGCAGCTGCTCACTGAAGCTGCCACCTGAGTAAGGTTTATGGGTGTGTCATCCACCAGGATCTCTCCTGGGTTTTTGTGCTTTTGTTTTTCAGCATTCAGGTGGGCGAATTGAATGGAAATAGTATGGAACTCACTATCCCCGTATCTTTTTTCTTTAACTTCAAATAATTTTTAATTTTTCTGCATCTTTCAAGCCTCAGGTGGTAGCACTAATCCCTACAATTCCTTCTGAGATGCACAATTGCTTTACTATCTTGGCCAGAAAGAGCGGGGAGGGAAGCAGTGACAAGAGCCTCCACACTGTCCTTCCTATCACAGCAGCTTTTATTGTAGAGGTCAGAGAACTAATAAGGGGATTCTCCCAACTTCTGAGTCTATCCACCCCCATGACATACTCAGGGACATTTTCACAGCAACCCATGCTGAGCACCAGCACAGAAGTGCCAGGGCAGGCAGCACGGGATTAAGGGCCGATATCTCCAGGTTGCATCCGTATAACTCTAGCTGGAGTCTGTGCAGGCCCGGTCCCTGTGGCATTGGCTAGATTAACGGTGCAGTGAGGCTCAGAAAACTTGAAGTATGTACAGGGAGAGTCCTATAGAGGATTAAACGAGAAAACGATGTAATACTGCATTGCACGTTACACAGGAAAACTACTTTGTCATTGATGTAATTACTATTACTATTTTTATTTCCCTGAGGAATAGACCTTTTATTTAGGAAAAGGGCAAAGTGCGGAAGGCTTAGATTATTCTGCTACCACCTCCCATCGTCCCCGGGATCTTCTTCTGAAAGAGCTCATTTGCCTACTTGGCCCCACAAGGCAGGCAGATATAATTAAAACTACAGTAATAATTGCCATTTTACCTCCTTCACCTGAATCTTCGCTGAAATTTTTTTTGTCAGGTATTTTCTGTCCCATTATGAATTCATTTTTTTTATTTTTAAACAATTTTAAAAGATTTTATTATTTATTTTTGGAGAGATGGGAAGGGAGGGAGAAAGAGGGGATAGAGACAGCACCGTGCAGTTGCCTCTCACATGCCCTCCGCTGCGCACCTGGCATGTCCTCTAGCCCAGGCATGTGCCCTGACTGGGAATCTAACCGGCGACCCTTTGATTCACCGGATAGCGCTCAGTCCACTGAGCCACACCAGCCAGGACCCATAATTAATTCTTTTTTTTTCTCAGTAGTCATGTTGGATACCTCTAATTCCTTAAATTCTCTTTTCAAAGGCCTGTTGTGACTGCATTCGGGCACCTGGATTCTGAGCTATCCTCTCCTGAATCTTGCTGACTATATTATCAGGTTCACAAAACTTGCTTTCATGAAACGTAATAGCCTAGTAACTTTTGAACTAGTCCAGAGAGAAAAAAACATGAGAAAACCAAGAAGTAAACAATTTAAAAGACAAAAAGGAAACAAGAAAAACATATAGATAGAACCAATATGAAGATGAGATTATAGCTATAAACCTAAATAAATCAATAATTGCTTAATTAACATGGACTAATACTTTAGCTGAACCACAAAGAGTTTTAGACTAGACTTACAAGATCCAATGACATGTCACTTAGAAAAACACATGTAAAATATGAGGCTATAGAAAAATTAAAAGTAAAATGAAACCTCTACTTCCGGCAAGATGGAATAACAAGAATCAAACTTGCTCTCCCACTGGAAACAAACACTGGAAACAGACAAAATATTTGACACAATGGTTTTCAAGACACTGGAATTAGGCAACGAAGAACAGGGATCTCTGAAAAATAGGAGCCCAGCAAGGTGAGCCCTGCCATCGTCCCAGCTGCACGTCTTAAAGTTTTCCAAGAGTATGTAAGGGAGATAAATGGTAACAGAAGGAGACTTGACTTGGGGTGGTGAACACACAATGCAGTGTACAATGATGTGTTGTAGAATTGTATACCTGAAACCTATATAATTTTATTAACCAATGTCACCCCAATATACTCAATTAAAAAAATGTTTCCAGATTACTGGGCAAGGAGGGAAAACCCAAGCAGAAGTTGGTAAGCTCTGAGTTGAAAAAACAGAACTAAGAGTCCAAGAAGAGACAGGTAGCTGGAGGGTGTAGGACATGGTGCTGGGAAAGAAAGAGCTGATGAGGTAGAGGATTCTGGGAACCTGCAGAGGGTTCTTTAGTATTCAGCAGAGGCTGATCAGTGCACACATGTGAGAAAACTACCTGAGGCTGGGAAAAGAACTGTTTGAAAGGCTCTCACAAAGGAGACTGGAAGCCTAATTCATGGATAATTGAATAGAATGCTTGGAGGGGCCTTGCCTCAGTACTGAAGAATAATGAGTCCTACACTAAATACTGCTCTGGTCCTACCTAACAAAACTTTGAACAAAACTCAGAGATATTTATAGGAATACAAAACTATCAATGACTGGTATCCCATTGAAAATGACCAGGAATGAAAAGAAGCAGAAAAATATGACCCAGAAAGAAGAGCAAAATCTATTCATAGATATTGACCAGAGCTGATGAAGGTATTAGATTAGCAGACAAAAATATTGAAACAGATATTATAACTGTGTTTCATACATTTAAAAATGGAAGTAGAAATGTGGAAGATATGGAAAAACAAATTAAACTTCTGGATGTGAAAATTACAATGTATAAGATACTATACATCCAGAGCTTCAAAGCAGATTAAACATTGAAAAGGGAAAGATTAGTGAACTGGAAGATAAATAGCAATGAAAACTATTCAAAATAAAGCACAGAGAAAAAATAATTTTTAAAAAATAAAAAGAGTTTTAGTGAACTGTGGCATGACTTCAAGTGACCTGATATATATGTGTTAATGGGGCCCCTAAAGGAGGGGCTTAGTAGGAAAAATATCTGTAGAAATAAGATGGAATGACACACACAACATGGGTGAATTTTAAAATAATTATACTGAGTGAAAGAATTTGTATAAAAGAGTGCATAATGTATTATTCCATTTATGTAAAATTCTATAAAAAGTAAACTAATATATAGTGACAGAAGAAAATGATCAGTGGTTGCCTGGAAACTGATGGGGGAAAACGCAGGGAAAGTTTAGGGAATGGAAAAAAGTTTCAAGGAAACTGAGGATGAGAGACATGTTCATTATTTTGATGCACAAATTTATACCAGGCAAATGCTAACTGAAAGAAATCTGGTTTTGTTATATTAATATTAGGTAAAATAGACTTTGAGTTTAAAAAAATTGTTAGTGGTCACTTCTTGATGATCATATTTTAATGATATAATTACAGGTACCAAAAAGACATAGTAAATTTAAATTAATATACACTTAATAACATTATCTCAAAATATATAATGCAAAATGGACAAAACTAAGAAGACAAATCAATAAATCCATAATCCTAGCAAGAGATTTTAATCATCTCTCTCAAAAAATTCACAGAGGAAAGGAGACAAAAATCAGTAAGAACATCGAAGACTAGAGCAATTAACAATTTAACTAAGAAACTTTGCTTCATAGCACCCAATAGCACAGTACCTAACACCTTTCACATGATTATTTTTAAGGACCCATGAATAATTTTCAAAAACCGATCATGTGCTAGGCCATACAGCGTAGTGTTGCAAGTTGGATTCTCCAGAAGCGTATTCCTCCAAAGGGCACGGGCCTGGGGGACTTACATACCAGCTCCTATCAGTTGCTGTTTGAGGGCTGCTACATGGCTTCGCCGATGAGGAGGCATTCACACCTGCACTTCCAGCCTGGGCTCTGAGAGCCAGAGAAAGGGCCCAGGCAAAGAAAGGCAGGGAGGGTAGTGGGAGGTTGGATCAGTGCCCATCGAAATGGCAAGGGCCGGGGGATGGGGCGCAGCAGCACCCACACTTGGCACATAGAGGAAAAGGGGTGAGGTGGGGAGCGCAGTGAGATGAAGAACACATGGGTGGCCGTTCCCAAGTATCCCGACTCCTGGCCTCTATCTCCCTTGATAAATGTGCTTCCTCTTACATTGCCTGGGGGCGGGTGACGGGTCAAGGCCGGCCAAAACGTTTTCCACCACCCTTTCTCGCATGTCCTGCATCAAGGGTGTAGTGCTGCAGGTTAAAGGTTACAGGTAGTTTGCTGTAATTGTGAACCGGGGAGACTGAGCCCAGGCTAAGACAGGAAGAGTCTCTTTCTCGTATCCTTTTACAAGTCTTATAATTCTTTGCTGTTTCCTATCTTCTCTTGGGGTAACTTGGACAAGCCTCTTCTCTTTGAAACCCAGAATCCAATGAAAACATACGTATGTAAATATATATAACATATTATATATATATATGTTGGTGAATAGGGTATTAATTATTGGACTGAGAGAGAATAACAGTTTAAATATCTTTGAAAAGCATTGGATCATTAGCGGTATTTGAAGCATATGGCACAAGTACTTTTGTTATTTCTCAAAGGGTGGGACAAATTCGAATGAGAAATGAAGTCTTCTAAATGCTGGCATTGACTGCTGTCTGTATTCTGTAATATAACCATCTGGGCAGCCGCTCCCTCGTCCCCGGAAGCCCAACTCCTACCCATAATCCTCCCACCTACCCAAATCTCCTGCCCAAGAGTTGGAGAGACCATTTTTGAAACCCATTCAAACATCCGTAGACCAGAACAACTGAATCCTCCAAACTGCGGGACAAAAACAACGCCGCCACATCTGAGAATACACACAATTCATAACCAAAGGCCTCCCAGTCCTAGCTCTTGGGATTGGCCGGTTGAGTTTTTCTTTGCAATCTCTCAGATACCTCCCTCCATTCCCGATTCCTGCCTCCCCAGATTAGGGTTCCCCATGGCCTGTCTGAACTATAGTCACTAGAAGATTTTCTTGCCCTCCATACTATCTCAGCGCCACTATGTATGCTGTGTTACCTGTAGCCAGGATAACCCACCTAACATACCTTCTTCATCATTTCATTCTCTTGTGCAGTAGCTTCTCTGGCTATAATTTTTTATCCGAAGCCCCACACTGGCTTTCAAAAGTCCAGCCTTTCTTATCTGTCTGATTTCCTGTCCCTAATTCCTAATGTGTGTCCTGTGCCCTCCTTTGTCTGGCCCGTTGCCCTCGCTCAGGATGCTTTTTCTTGTTCTCAGGCACACAGTCCTACTACTTGCTCCCTTCCTACCCACTGCTGACACCTCCAGATATTACTATATGGTAGTGTCTATGTAGAAGAATCTAATACTTCACCTGATACCATCAATTTTCACATGCGGTCCCTTCCTCACAACCCTTATCCATTATAATTGGGGGCCCCCCAGTCATACAAACCCTCCATCACAGAGAGATGAGGCAGAAAGGGAAAGATATTTCAAGTTTTAACCAACTGAGTCTTATAAATAGATCACTCCAAGAGCCCCCACCTTTGTTGCACTTTCGTTTCACTTTAATTTTTTTCCTGGCGTTTGTTGTAATATGAAAATACCTGATTCATGTACATATTGATTGATTGCCTATCCCTCCCATGGGCTGTGAGCTTCGTGGGAAGGGTGATTTATCTTATTTACTGTTTTATCCCCCAGCCCAAGTACATGGCACATAGTAGGTTCTCAAGAAGCTGTACTTGAATGAATCTATTTCATGAAACCTTCTCTTCTGTGCTTAGCCAGTGTGGATTTCTCACTTTCCTGACTGCTAATAAGTACCTTAGGTTTGCCTTGTATCCAGTGTAGCAGCTTACTGAAGTTGTCTGCATTTTTATACATGTATGTATTTTCCCACGTAGACATATTTCTCGTTACTTCTTATTGGTAATAATAGAAGCTTGGTGATTGAGATCACTGGTTTTTCAATAAGACAGAACTAGGTTTTAATTCCATGTATTAGCTGGGTGACTTTGATTAAGTTACTCAAACTTTCTGAACTGGGAGAAGGAAAAATGAATACTTTCTTTGGAGGATTTCTGAAAGAATTCAATGAGGAATCAAATGTAAAGTATTTGTTAGAGTGCTTTGGGCATAATGAGTACTCAATAATTGTTAAAAATCAAAGCCAAGATCATCCACACCCTCGTATTCCCAATTACTGTGTACAGATGTGCAAGTTGGACAATGAAGAGGGATGATCGGAAAAAAAAAAAGGATTCATTTGGAATGTGGTGTTGGAGAAGGACTCTGCAAAAACCCTGGACCGCCAGAAAGATGAACCAGTGGGTCCCAGAGCAAATGATGTCTGACACATCGCTGGAGGCAACAGCAACAGCACTGAAGCTCTCCTACTTTGGGCCCATCATGAGAAGGCAGGGTTCTTTGGAAAAGTCAATAAAAAAAGAAGGCAGCAGGAAAGGAAAAGACCCAACGTGAGATTAATTGATTACATAAGAGAAGATATAGGCATGAGCCTACAGGAGCAGAGCAGGGCTGGTGAGGACAGGACACTGGGGGCACCACTCATTCATAGGGTCTCCAGGAGCCAGAGCCAACTTAGTGACAGAGAACACACACATTCTTTTGCCCTGGCTGATGAAGCTCAGTGGATTGAGCATTGGTCTGAGAACCAAAGGGTCACTGGTTCAATTCCCGAGTCAGGGCATATGCCTGGGTTGCAGGCCAGGTCCCCAGTAGGGGGCGTGTGAGAGGCAACCACACATTGATGTTTCTTTCCCTCCCTTCCCCTCTGTCTAAAAATAGAATAAACACACACACACACACACTCTTTTAATTTAAAAGAAAAACATGCAGAAAATATAATGTATATCTTATATAGTGTTTTAGTGTACAGTATAATGTATATATTATTAAAATATAGTATATATTTTTAAAAGAAAGTAATAGAACAACCATGTGCCCACCACCAAGAATTAACGACAGTTAACATTTCATCATTTTTTCAGATATTTTTAAATAAAAGAAATAATACATTTCAGAGAAGCATAGATCAGCCCCTAGGGCTAAATGTTGTTATGACTCTAATTATGATTATTGTTTTCATGCAGAAATGCTCCTTGAAGGTAATAATCAGGTCCTGTGTTTTTTCCATTCCTGCCTTCTTCCATTTCAGCATTTTGAGGACGAATGCTGGCAAAGGTGCTCTAAGAATACTTGTTGAATTAAATTGAAAAGATAGTCGATTCACACTGTAGAAAGTTGATTTAAAGAGGATAAGAGGTTTCTTCATTGTCAGAGCCAGGAAAAATCTGCAATGTTTCTAGATCATGTATAAAAAGATTTTATTATGTTATCAACTCTGCAACAAAGCTGGAGATAAATTCTCTCCCTTTAAGATCTCAGAGGAACAATACAACTTCAAAAGGAACCAAATCGGGGGGCAGGGTTCACATCCACCGCACCCAGGAAGCCTTGGAAAGCAGCTAGCTGACAGGAATTGCGAAGGCTTCCAGCAGGGAAGAGACGATTAAGAAGATGATGGTCATTTCCAGGCAGTCTCTCTTTTGTGAACCAATCAGGAGGTCACAGGATTCTGGGTGCTGGGCGTGGCCAACCCGGGCAGCAGCACTGAACAGAACCAGCACCAGGGCGGGAGTCAGAGCTTGCCTAAGTCTAGCTGCCCGGAACAATGCCCTTGGCCTCCTTGGGGCTCAGGCTCCAAGCTTCCTAATGAACAGGTCAGAACGTCTGAGCTCTCGAGCCCCTGTAAAGTTTGAATATTGTGACATTCTGAGTCTCCTGTGTTTCTGAACCAGGTCTACCTTCCTCATAGTTTGAAGTTGTATTTGTTATCTATTTCCATGTAATAAGATATTCCAAAATTTAGTGGCTTAAAACAACAAACATTTGCTGTGTCAGTGTCTGCGTGTCAGGAGCCCCAGGACAGCTTAGCTCAGTGCCTGGCTCAGGGCCTGTTCCAAGGTTACGGTCAAAGTGTCAGCACGGGCTGGACAGAGGCTCACTCAGATGACTGTTGGCAGGCCTCAGGTCCTTGCTGTCTGGTGGCGGAGATATCAATTCTATGAGACAGCATCTATAAGGCTGTTTGAAGCATGGCAGCTGATTATCCTCAGAAGGAGAAGGATAGGGTTGGGGAGAGGGAGAGGAGGAGGAGAAAGCAGAAAGATGGAGAGGGAATACTCAAGATGGAAGACACATTCCTTTTTCTAAAATAACCTCGGCACTGAAATCCTTTCATTTCTGCCTAATTCTCATTAGAAGGGAATGACTATGGCCAGTCCACCCTCAGTTGGAGGCGACTAACAAAGGTGTGAAAACCAGGAGGTGGGAATCACCGGGACCACCTGGAAGATGCCTCCCATAAAAGTAGGAATGGAAACAAGGTCGGATGGAATCACGGGACCAGGAGGAATTAGCCTGGTGGGGCTGGTGACGGATACACAGGTTGGGTGCCCAACTCATCCCAGTTTGCTTAAGATGCTGAAAGTCCAGTATTTCAAGAACTCCCTCAGTTCCTGGCACATCGGGGCAGCTGATCACCCTATGGTTGTTCTGATGATGGCTAATTCTCCTTTCCAGGGTGTGTTCTGTCAGTATGAAGAAGCTGCTTTCCATCACAGAAGCTCTGTGCAGACAGAGCCAATATCACCCATGGGACAGGGGAATGAAATGGACCGTGCGTGACTTGCCGTAATGAGAAACATGTTCCTCCTTTGGCAGCATGTACCTTCCCTGGGAAGACCTTCTTGCTGAATGGCATACAGTTTATTGTGTCACGCCAGGCATTGTTGCAAATGCCACTTTGGCTGGCACTGGGGCTGGTGGATATTGGCATGTCATCCTGCAGCAAGGGCACCATGCCATCATGACAGATGGATTTGTGTGTTGGCATGTGTGGAATCAACAGGTCCCTCAAGTGTGAAAGTGGAGGCTAGAAAGTGATTTCCGAAAGTCAGAACTCAGACCCAATCCTAGGAGATTGGGGAGTATGGTTAAGGCAGCGCTAAGAGCTAAAATTTTTGAGATGAGTTTTCTGAAAAAATGAAATGAAGGAGACCAGTTTCCTTTGAAAGGCTCTGCCAAAGAATTTGGCATCAAGGAAAATTCCACCCACTGTTGTTTTTGATCTTTTAGCGGCAACAGATGCCCAGATGGAAGATCATCCTCCTTCCCACCATCACCACACTGAATCAGAGCGAAACAGAGAGAGGAAAAGAGGAAACCAAGATCTTCCAAATCAGATTGGACTTTCAATACCCGCCCCCACCCTGGTTCTGCCTGTTTATTTATGTGTGTGTGGCTAAATTGGGTGTCAAGTTGATAGAAAAATCCTTTAGTGGAATCTCTTGTAAGAAATGCTTTTACTAAAAATAATAAAAGATATAGCACACATTATTATACTTTTTTTTTATCAGACAGCCATCCTCATTCCACTAGAATGTAATTCAATTTACCATTGTGACTATGATTCCTTGCGTTTTCTTTTAAAACCTCTGTAAATACACTCTCAGTAGAGAGAAATAATACCAGGAATAGAAAAAGGTTGGTTTTGAGTTTCAATACAGTGTTTTGCTTAGCAATAAGAAAAACAGGGACAAAAAGGGTAGAAAAGCAATCTCTGCACTAGACTAACACGCAAATGCCGATAACCCAATGAGGCTCAGATGTTCGGAGGTTGCATCCTGATGCAGCTAGAAGCCACTCAAAGTTGTAAGGCCCGGAAGGGAATTTCACAGGGCCTGTTAATTACTCTTGCTGATGCTTGCTCATCTATAATCTCACCTGGTAAGAGGAGGTAGGGGAAGTGTTATGAACCCCACTTTATCCATGAAAAAGGAGTGAAGAGGCTTCCTCCACATATCCTACCTCCCAGCCGGGATCATATCCCTGGATCCAGAAGCCCAGAATGGAACAAGGTCCTAACCAGAGCTGAACCACGTTGTATTCAGTGCCTAAGTACCCTGTATCTCAGCACTTAGGGTCCCTGTTACTTTATGTGACAGAGGGACAAAAAAATGTCAGTTCAGTCTCCTGTTCTTCTAGGAAAGATGGGTGCCAATGAAGTTCTCTGTGAGGATGTAAATGGCAAACACCAGAGATAGTGCCAGGGGCATCCAACCTTTTGGTATCTCTGCACCACACTGGAAAAAGAAGAGTTGTCTTGGCCACACATTAAATACATTGTGACACATAATCACACACACACACACAATCTCATAACGTTTTAAGTAAATGTACGATTTTGTGTTGGACCGCGTTCACAGCCCTCCTGGGCTGCTCGGGCACCCCTGTAATTGTTCCGTGGAAAAATGGAACTGGGGAGAGAGGGCGATAGGGATCCCCAAGTAGCTGGAGGATGAGCAGGAGCGGGAAGGGCTGGCCACAGCATGCTGAGAGGAAACTAGAGAGCAATTTTATAAAACGTATCCCTCTGCTCTGTTTTATCACAAAATCTGTCAAAAGCTATGCAACTTGCCAGTGCTTTTGGAGTTTGAGTTATCTTAGGTTTGTTTGTCATGCTCTGGGAGATGGGAAGAATGCAGTGAAGTGCGGAGGCGACCTCAAGGGGGCAGCACTGAGAGTGAGAGCGGATGCTGCCCTCACAAAGGAAGTAACCTTGTCACCCTAGCAGCCCAGGGGTTTGAGACATTAGACACAGTCAGAAATGGTGCAGAGTCTCAGAAGAACTCTGAGTTGAAATGTCCAAAGCATTTCTTGGTGGTGTGGGGGAAAACCCCTCCTCACATTGGAATTTGTTCCAAAACCCATTTCGTAGCTAACATACTATTTAAAAGTAAGTTTATCCCAGAATTCCCAACTTTGCAGATACCTTGTTGAATCACTGGGTTAAAAATGCAGACTCCTGAGCCCCACCACAGACCCACTGGAAGGGACTTTCTGGGAGGGTAGAAATTTGCATTGGCAGCCGCCCACGCATCCAGGTACCTCTTGCTCCAGAGGGGCGCATAGGGCATTCATCTATTTATCTCGGAGCGTTGTTTAGGGTGAAGAAGACCCTTACATCTTCCAGCTCAGTAACAGGAATACGTAAGACAGCATTCTGCAAGTTTGTCATTGGGACATCCTTCCCGACTGACCCTAGGTGCGGAGCAGCGGAGCGATGTAACAAGAAGGGACAAGGCACATCAAGCGCCCTTCCAAACCAGGCCAATTCTTCCTATTTTCTCCATTCTTTTTCCTACAGAGGTGCATGAAGGGAAATGATGAACCTTACAGCTACCCATTTAATTATTTGTTTGGCCACCTCTGGCCCAGATTCTACTGAGCTAATACTTTCATCACCAAAGCTTGAAAACACCAGATGGCCTTAACCTGTACTTTAAAATCAAGCAAGTCAAACGTGTCAGCACCAGAAGCTTGAAATAAGAGTCTGCACCAGCCTCTAACTGAGAAAATAACCTGGCGTGGTTGGTGGTAATGAATCAATTTGTTATTTCATGTGGGATTCGGGGGCGCTTATGTTTACCATAGGTTGGCGGCACGCTCCATTTGTCCCGCGTGGACAACCGGTTCTCTCGCCGTCCTCCATCACAGCGAAACTACATCTGAAGGGGCGATGTTCGGAACAGACAGTGTGTGCTCAGCACTGGGGGCTGGTACCACTGGCCGATCCCCCGTAGCGCAGGGCTGGCTCTGAGTAGCGGAATAAAAATGGACCCCCAAACACCAGCGAGCCTCTGTGTCTCCTGTGGCAAAACCCTGCCCTCTTTCCCTCTGGTTTTTGACTCACTGCAGGAATCTCATTATGCACTCATTTCATCTCTCCAGGGAGTGGGCTGATGGAAGACACTGTTAAAATTGTGTTTCGGGGTCTTGAACCTATTTAAAGAAGATTGCTGGGAGGTTATTATCATTTCTATCGTTGAAAGTGGAAACAACGCTAACAATAATATTTTTATTGAACACTCAAACCACAAATATTTATTGGGTAAGTATGTCTATCTAGCACTGTATCAGATACCAATGGAGGTTCATAGTAGCTTGGTACTTTGACCCTGTCTCAAGAAAGTTACAACAGAGTTGGAAGACGAGATGCATTTTTAAATATTTTTAGTAGAGTAGGGCTGTATAATGGAGAAATTCAGCCCAGAGACACAGAAGACCAGAGACCCCACCACAGACCTCAGTGTTCTTATGGATAGAGTGATAGATTTATTCTGTTGTTTTTTTTTCTTTTAATATTCACCAAATATATGTTGAATGCCCCAAGTATTTAGAGATAAATCTACATTTAGATTTTAGAGATAAATCTACATTTTAGTGGGAGCAGCAGATGTGTCCATTGATAATTACAAGGTCCTATGCAAGCTAACAGAACTGAGATTCATTCTCTCAATCCTTCGTGTTTTCACTTAGTACCTACTATGTGCCATGCCTTTGTATATGTTGGGATACATCAGTGAACAAAACAGACAAATGTCCTCTACCATACAAAGACCGAAAATAAATAATAACAAGTATAAAGAAAAAGATAAGTTGTATGATCAAAGATAAGTTGTGTGAGAAAGGTAAAATAAAAGTAGCGTAGATGGGAGTAGCAGTGAGGAGAGAATGGGGTGAGGAGAGCTGAGAAGGTGATTTTTCTTTTTCCTGAGCAAGGATTTGAAGGAAACAAGGGAGCCAATCATCAACTTGCCAGGGAGAGAATGTTCTAGGCAGAGAGTCCAGCCCATGTAAGGTCCCATGACAGTGAGGCATGCAGTAGTTGAAACTTGGTCAGGAGGTTAGCGTGGCTGGACCCGGTGAGCAAGGGACGGAGGAATAGGGAGGGCCAAGAGGAGGAGGGTGTGTGCAGGGCAGACTATGTCAATTCCTGTGGGATCCCGGAAGAATGGGTGGCTATCACCTCTTCCAAAGGAGAGCTTCGGGAGGGTTCAGAGTAGAGGATGATGCTCCCTAATTCGTGGAGCAAATGACAGCAAAACCTAACATCCCTGCTACCCCAACGGGCTTGAACGGTAAGTAGCCTAAAGGCAGGGGGCCACTGAATGCCCTGGAGTGACATTTCACTCTTGGAATTTTAGAGGGTAACTTCTGGCAGCTGTGCAGAGAGTGGGCTGAAGCATGAAGCCTGGAGGGATAAAAAGAAATCCCTTTTTTTCCCCCCAGATTTCTATGGAAATACAATTGACACACAGCATTGGGTAAGGCTAAGGTGTGCAAAGTGTTGATTTTATATACGTGTATATTGCAGAACAATTACCACTGTGGTTCAGTTAACGCCTCCACCACGACACATAATAACCTTTTTTGTGGTGAGGACATTTCAGGTCTACTCTCTTAGCGACTTTTAAGTACGTAATACAGTATTATTACCTGTACCCACTATGCTGTACCTTAGATCCCCAGACTTCGTTCATCCAAGCTGGACATTTGTGCTCTTCGACTACCACTTCTCCATTTACTGCACACCCCAGACTCTTGTAACCATTGCTCTTAGTTTAAAAGAAGCCTCCTTTGATACCCCAGGAGGGATGCAAGGAAGGCTGAAATTAAGGCAGTGTTAGAGATGGAAAACCAGATGAAAATACGTGACGGCAACAGCGTCAAAAAGACTTTAAGACCAGTTGGATTTAGAGAGAAGAGATGGTAGGCACTGGGTTTCAGGGCTGGGCGGCTGGATGGATGGTGGTTTCCATCTCTGGGAGAAAACGGACGCAGCTCAGGCTCCGGTAGGAGGAGTCTTGTTCAGTTTCAGACTTGCTGAGTGTGAGGCCACCGGGAGGGAGATGCTTGGTGGGCCATCGTGGTAGGCATTACCAGTGCGTGTCAGGCCTGTGGAAGCCTGCATGTCACGGCCCCATTGCCACTGAGCTGGGCCGTGTGATTTGTTCTGACTGACGGGCTGTGAATGAAAGTGGCATGTGCCGTGGCTGGGCTGAAACACATACTGTTCTGTGCAGACCCTGAAGTGTTCTCTTCCCTTGGCCACAGCAGCTAAGAATGGGTACCTATCCCCGATGGTGCCCCTGTGAGGGGCTGAATTAGGTCCCCCAACCACAGATTCCTGTGTCGAAGCCCTGCCCCTCAGTACCTCAGAATGTGGCTGTATTTGGAAAAAGAAAGAAAAGGCCTTTTTCAAGAAGATAATGAGGGTGAACTCCAAAAGAAAAGGGTAGTAATCCTGAAAGGGGGAAAACACAGAATCGAGGAAAAGTGGGACAAACAGGAGGGAACAGTAAAGGGGCATTTCCAAGGGAAAATACAAAGAGAATGGAACAGGAAGACAGAGGGCTTCTGGAGGTAATCTCCAGGGAGAAAACGGAAGCGGTGTGTTTGCCCATGTGAGAATGTGCTGAGTGGGCAGACGGCCCACACAAAAATCAACTTGTGTTATGGTCAACAGCTAAGTCAATAACAGGCATTATTTACATATTCATTCAATGCTCCTTCACTGGACGCCTGCGATGTGCCAGCCACTGTGCCCGCAGCAGTGAATGAAACAGACCAAGGGTTTGCTTTTATGGACCTGCCTGTACTGTGTGGAGGGAAGGTGAACTGAGAAAATATTTTTTTCACCATATGTTATTTCTAAGACTCAGATGCACTGTGTAACTGATGGTATGTCATGCTTAATTGGCAACATTTTTTCTTCGTAGCGGTATATAAAATAATAGTATGTTTTACAATTGATGACATCTTAAGTTTGATGAAATATGGGTATAGGTCATAATAGTCACAGTAATATAAAAAATGACTATTGATTTAACTAGAAGTTTGATATACTATGATAGTGTGTCATGGGAGAATGAAAGCAGAGGTGGTATAAATGAGCTAAATTCTCTCTCGTTGTGGGAAGTCAATAAATAATGTTTCAAATGGAAGTAACAGGATATGCATATTATTTAAAACATTGAAATAATTATTAAGAGTATTAGAAGAATCGAGAATGATTGTCTGTCTGAGACTGGGGTGGGAACCGGCCAAAGCCTTTTCCTACCGTTTTACTTTTAACCATGTAATATATTTCTTTGATTAAAATATAAACTAATTTTTAAAGAACCTGCCCTAGGGGATGTTCCCTAAAGACAGAGGCTGAGACAGGGATTCAGGGGCCCGGGACTTCCTGGGCTCTTCAGGAAAAGACTGCATGGAGGTGAGAACAGTAGGTTAAGGAAGAAAATCCCCTGAGTGAAGAAGTAGCGTCAGCCCAAGTCTAGCCGTGGTGATCCATGGAAAGCTCTGGGCCATAGATTGCCCTGCAGAGTTGTCCCACCTTGGGGCAGGACAGTATCAGTTAGCCCGCGGCTGACCCCCGGGTGGGACGTGACTTCCTAAGAATCCCAGGATGAAGGTAGGTTTTTAATAACCCAGGGCATAGGTATAAGTTACTAGCACAGCACTTATGGAGGCAGGGGGATGGGTGCACTAGCTGAAAAGGGGCTCTGGGCAGGGCACAATGCCATAAATCTCACGATAAATGGATAAATGGATAAATGTATAATCTGTAGCAGTCAGGGCACGCTGGTTTGCAAGTGACAGAAAGGCACCCGCAACTAACCTAAGAGAAAACAAGGCAGTGAAAGCGTTTTATTGACTCATGTAAAAATCAGACTTGTCTGCAAGTAGGGCTCAAATAATGCACAAGGGCTCTGTGCATCCCTCTCTCTCTCGGGCTCTTCCATTATGACAATAATGATGACATCCCACAAGACTCCCTTCCTCCTGGTTTAGCAATCCCAGTGGAAAGAGAAGGTTTCTTGGAGCTCCGGCAGAAGAGTAACGGGGAGGTTGCTCATTGGCTCCTCTGTCTTACGCCCCTCCCAGAACCAAGCACCCGGGTCCTGGGTGGGGAAAGGAGAAGGCGCAGAGCACCCTGATGGCGGTGAAGGGCAGGGGCGACTCAGTCCCAGACACGTGTAAAGGGTTTCCCGTAGAAAGGAGGAATTCTACTATGAGAAGGAGAAAGGGAGGCCAAAAACCCAACGGCTGTCCGCAACCATCCATTTCCCTAATTCTTCTCATTCGCCTGTGGCCAGACCCCTAATTATCAGAGGGGAGGAGATTTCATCCTTTCATTCGCTTGAGTCACTCTAGTTCAGGAGAAATACAACTGCCCTAACCTTAGCGGCCACCTGGAAGAAACCCGGGGACCGATGTGAAGTCGTATCTGCCGCTCTGCTCAGTGCGTCTCAATTCTCTTTTTATGCCCGGGAAGCTTAGGGAGAGCAGGGGGCTTGTGGAAAGTCAAAATATCAATAGAAGTTAAAAAGCTTTTACCCAGTGGTAACAGTAAATACTTTGGCTATGAGGCCTGGAATCAGGACATGGTGACCTTGCCAGTCTGCAAGATGTGCGCTCTGCCCACGTGGTAATTTCCAGGAACCGAATTGGGAGCCTGAGGACCGGGCGGGGGGAAGTGTCCTAGTGTGAGGCTTTCAGCAATTACAGTTTAGCTAAACAGGACTCATACCTCTCTTCCCCCTTCATCGTTAAAACTAGGCTTTAATAAAATAGAGAGTGACATTACAGGAAAAACAAAACAAAGACACATGATTTACTTCTTCCACAATGGAGTCTATTTTTTCCCATTCGCATGAATATTTCTCAGCTTAGAATCCCTAAGCCGTTCTGAGCAAAGAAACATTATACCCTGCATCAAAATTAGATTCTGATTTAAACGTCAACTGGTCTAAAATCTTGCACCTCCAAACCTATCACTAGCTCAAATCTGGACCTCGTGGGACCAGGAAAAAGTAAAAATGGTGTCTTAATAGAGTCATTACGTGCACTGGGGAAATAGTCAATATCGAAAAACAAAATGAAGGGGAAATGTCAAATGCTACCTGGTGACAATTTCTAGCCTAGGGAGATAAGAGGCCACCCAGGGGATTTTAATCATTGGAACAGCATTGTGGACCTCAGACCACCTGCATCAGAATCACCTGCGGTGCTTTTTAAAAATTGTAGAAGCCTGGAACCCCTACCCCAAACGTATTGTGAATCACAATTTGTGGGGACAGGGTCAGGAAATTGCACATTTACAAAGTTTCCAGGTGTTTCTGGTGCACATTTATGCTTAGAACTGCTACCCCAACAAGCCACCAGAGGTAGAATCTGTCTTTGGCACCTAACAGAAACTGACACTTGGGAAGCACTTAAATTTCAAGACTACTTCAGAGAGCTAGACATTTGTAAGAACAGATAAAGAAATTAGCAATGCAATTGCAATGTTATTCTTCATAATTTGATCACTCTGTAGAAAGAGGGCAAGAAATGCTTAGCCTGCAGCTAGTATTTTTAAAGAGAATACACTTTTTGATCAAGAAACCCCACCTTGGGTTTCAAAGGAGAAAAGAAATTAATCATTTGGGAAGACCTTAAAATGTATTTCTTTGTGAAACTTTCTGCTAGCTTCACAAGGTTGGGTATATGACCGTGTTAAAGTTATTTCAGAATAGCCACATCTCAGAGCAGTGCCAAATCAGAGAGACATTCACAATGAAAATGCTACTTGTTCACCAGGGTTATCCCACTGAGTTCCTGCGGGGGTGAGGTCTCAGCTGTTGGGCCACAGGCCAGCGACAGGGTACAACAAACCTGCGAGGGCAATGCTCTCCCTCACCTCGGCCATACTACTGGCGGTTCTACAGGGAAGTGTATTTTTCTTGCACTTCATGAGGGTTTATACTTTCTAACTCAGCCTCAGCATGCTTTTGCAGTCTGAATTCTCTTTGGGTAAATTCCAGCTAGCATGAAAAGAGAATTTCTGGGCAACTTTTAATCCCCGATTCTGTCACTTCTGTCCTGCTTTGGGAATTTGGTTTTGGCACATGGTGCAGTTGTCCCTCTCAGTAGCAATGATTTGAGTTACATATAGAGTAGGCTCAGTTCATGTTACTGCTGAGAAAACATTCCGGCCTAAGAGGGAGCTCAGTGAGTGTTAATGGGAATAAATAAACAAGAAATAAAGCGACTTGCCTTTATTTAGCAAATTAAGTTTATGATTACGGTGTGTTATATTCTGGTGACACAATTTGTCCACAAGGTTAATGGTACCTACTTTAAAATGACCAACTTCTGTGGTTACTGCGTCTGGACCACAGGTTCGAACCCCATTCTACTCCAGTATAACCAGTCACTCCTAACACCGGCCAGCCATCTCCCAAAATCAAGCCTACGGCTGTCCGAGCAACCAAGTGAGTACTTATCAGTAACTCTGTGGAAAACTATCCCCATTTTTGGAGAAACAACGGAGGGTGTATACCTACTGATGATGGGATGGTTTAAAAGTTTTGTTCTAAAAACAGCTTTATTGCCATGTTCAAATGAAAGAAATAGCATTTGGGTACCACACTTTCTTAGAAATCTTAGGGAACTGCCTGGCCTGCTTGGATTCGCTGCTCATCAGTAATCTCAGACACACCTGGGCTGACAGTTCCCCCCACCCCCACCTGCCTGGCATAAGAAAGGGGAGGAGCCCAAGGGAACTTCCCAGTCACTGTCCCTTTCCCCACCATCCAGAAACAGGTCAAGGGCACTGCTGGGCATGTCCTTCCATCTCTTCACCTCAAGGTCAAAAAGTAAGTCTTTGACAGTTAAATCTTGGTTCCGAAACACCTCCCATTTTGAACAATTCAGTTCTCACCGAAATCATTCACGGAAAAAAATACCTCGGCTGTCAAACAAAACTTTGGTTCTCCACCTGACAACCCTTTTACGCTAATACAACTGGTTGGTTTTAAGCTTTTAGAAATTATAAAACGATCTTTTCAAATAATAGTAGAGTATGTACAGGAAAAAACTAAAGTCCCCAGTTCATCACCTTACCCCATTCTCCTCCTCAAAAATAACCAAGTTAATAAGTTTGCTATTCTAGACATTGACTTCTGGTTTTTCATACATTTACAGGATACATAACAAGCATTTTATTTGTATCAGTGCTTTTCACAAAGTTCCTTGAGTTGTGGAAAGCACTGATATTTTCCAATTCTTTTTATACTTCTGATGACAGAAATGAACAATGTTTGAAAACTTGTTTATAAGACTAATACCTTTAAGTGCAAATTCCACTGAAGTTTCCAGAGAGGTTACTGTGTTGTCTGTGACCCAAAAGCTTAAGATGTGACACGTGGAAGCATTTACTTCATTATCCAAAAATAATCCTTTTCGAAAAATCAGGTGCACCCTGGCCCGTGTGGCTCAGCTGGTCGGGCGTTGTCCTGCAAACTGAAAGGTCTCGGGTTCGATTCCCAATTGCAGTACATGCCGCGGTTGCTGGATCCTTCTCTCTCACACATTGACGTTTCTCTCCCTCTCTTTCTCCCTCCTTTTCCCCCTCTCTAAAATCAATGAGCATGTCCTCAGGCGAGGATTTTTTTAAAAAATTAGGTGAATCTTTTCAGAATTCTTCATAAACCACCATAGT
Source organism: Mormoops blainvillei (assembly GCA_004026545.1). Lineage (NCBI taxonomy): Eukaryota > Metazoa > Chordata > Mammalia > Chiroptera > Mormoopidae > Mormoops > Mormoops blainvillei. The sequence goes on from PVJD01000420.1 coordinate 437,196, forward strand.
GTTTTGACTATTTCAGGTAAGGAGGAACAAATACATGAAATGATAATATATTGCTATTAACATTATTTAATAATTGGGGGAAGGGGTGACAAGAGAACACATTTATTTTGATCGTATTTGGGAGGGGGGGGAAGCTTCTTTATGTGTGGTTTTAAGATATGCACCAAAATATGACTTTTCACTCTGTTCTTTGTATTTTTTGAACTGCCTAAATATTTTACAGTAATCACATGCTGCTTTTTCATTGTGTGGTCTGGGGAAGGATGAAAGTATAAATGCCCTTGGGTGCCTGCAATCCTCATCTAGCCCCGAGTTCAGCTGGAGCCTGCACAGCTGAAGCAGGGTGGCTCTGAATCCCCCACCCATGCCCTCAGGTGCTTCCTGGACTCCTGCTGCTATTTCCTCCAGGCTACACTCACCTCTGCCTCCAGCCCTGGTGTCCCCTGCTGGTCTTTGTCCACCCCACACAACCTTGACACAAACCCAGCATCCTCACCACTTTCCACAGCACCTTCGCTCACACAGGTGCATAGTAGGTTTGGGCGGACCTTCCTGCAGCCATCAAGTTCATGGGGAGGGATCGCATGACAGGACATATTACTCTCCCCACTCTTTAACTACACTCCTTCTCTGCCCAGGCCCCAACCCATCTCTCTCCCCTTGCTTCTCCCCTCTCCATTGGGAGCAAAATATCTGTTTCTGTCTTAGAAAAACTATGTTTTCACTCTGGCTGGTGTGACTCCGTGGATTAAGTGCTGGCCTGCGAACCAGAAGGTCACTGGTTCGATTCCTGGTCATAGCACATGCCTGGGTTGGGGGCCAGGTCCCTGGTTGGGGGCATGTGAGTGGCAACAACATGTTGTTTCTCTCCCTCTTTCTCTCTCCCTTCCCCTCTCTCTAAAAATAAACAAAAAAATTTTTTTTAAATAGAAAAAGTATGTTTTCTTCCTTCTCCTAGACCTTGACATCAACCAATATTCATGCCTGTGGAACTTGCTGACATGAAGTAATGGAATTTTTCCAAGAAAACTGGGGTTTTCCTCCTGGAAATAAACTTGCTACCAGCAGCTAAGAGAATATAATTGTACTCATTTTGTAAAATGCAAAGAGACCTCCAAATCCTACTTCAGAATGGAAAGATTAGATCATCCTATCGAACTTCTGCCCCACCCAAGAACGTTTGTTTTGCTCAGAACTCCTACTGTAATAGAACTTGTTTACCTACATTTATCCCAAATCACCCCCTCGTAACATCCTAGTGGTTATTGAAGGGTGAGCTATGCGAGCCAATCTGCTGGGGGCAGGAGGAGTGAGTCTCTGGGGACCTGGTAAGACAATGTCCCCAGACCTGAGAGGCTGGTCCATCTGCAAAGCCCATTCCTGAGATATTGCCACCTGGCAAGAAACATTCTTGGGCGTGGTAGACCTGGTCCCGGCTCAGGTAACAGTTGTCCCCAGAGCTTCCGATCAAGCCGGGCTGGCCAGGGCCAGTCAGGGATCAAGCTGCTGGGCTGCCATCATCTACACCGTGAAAGGGTGGGTGTACCGGGGTGACAGGACTCAATTGCACGGAGGGTCACAGTTTAAAGCAGAGAGGGGGCAGAACAAACAGGGGGGCTCAGCCCCTGGGCACGCGGCGGAGCCCGGGGCCAAACTCCGGTTCTGAGGGAAGCCGAGCTCGCAGGCCGCACAAGTGGTTAGAAGTGAGGAGGATGAAAGGACACGGGCCCCGCCTTTCATTTATTTTATTTTCATTTTTTAATAATGAATCGTATTTTGTTTTTATTTTTTAATATATTTATTGTTTTGACAGAGAAAGAGAAGAAACACCGACGTGAGAGAGGGACATCAACTGGTTGCCTCCCATATGTGCCCTTACCAGGGATTGAACCCACAAACTAGGTGTGTGCCCTGACTGGGATCGAATCTGCAACATTTTGTTCTACGGGACGATGTGACAACCCACGAGCCACACCAGCCAGTGTGGGGCAGCATCCGTAGGGAACCAAGGCTTGGGATTGACCTGAAGGAGACTGACTCAGGGAGGGGGCAGTCGAGTAGTCTTTCCAGGCTCCTGGATTCCGGATCTGGAAGAGAAATGGTTCCGGTTACTATGGCTGCTGCAACAAAATTACCCTATGATATTGGAACAAGACAATATTTATTGGCTCGCACATCTGTAATTTGGGCAGGGCTCAGCCATGGGAGCTCATCCCGGCTTCGCTCGGCATAAGAGGAGATCATATGAAGCCGCCCTCACTCACAGGTCTGGGGGTGACACTAGCTGGAGGCAGGAATCTCAGCTGGAACTATCATGTGGCGCATGTGGCCTCCCCATGTGGCCTGGGCTTCATCGTGCATGGTGGCTGGGTTCCACGGGTTGGCATCTTGAGAAAGAAAGAGCCACTCAGAAGCTATATTGCTTTTGATGACCTAGCCTCAAAAGTCATAAAGTGTCTCTTTGGCTGCATTCTACTCACTGAGGTTGTCACAAAGTCCCAACCAGCCTCAAGGGATGGGGAAATAGACCCCACTTCTTCACAGGCAGTGACAAAGCTCTGGAAAAAAGCTCATGGAATGAAATATCAGAAATATTGCTGTGGCCATTTTTGGAAAGTTCAATCTGCCATCATCACAATATAGAGTCAGGGTTGTGGCAGTTGATACACTTGGTTTCCTCGTCTGATGGGCTTTGGTGACTGCAGCCTACCTCATGCTGGAAGGGGGTGGCCCCAGGGGATTGGCAGAGGTGAGAACTGGGTATCGGCACTGCGGCCTAAGCTCCGAAGGCAGGAGAAGGCAGAGCAAAAATGAAATGAAAGAGCGGAGGGAAGTTAATAAGAATTCTTCCTTCTGATGTTCTCAGCTACACTAACCATTTAACAACCCTGCGAGGAGAAGGCTGCCATTTCTTGCAGGGTTTTTGTTTATAACTGAATCCCTCTCTCAGAAAACACAGGCAGCAGACTCACGAAGATGGTACCAATACGCGATTGATAAGGCTCATCACAGCTCAAGATTAACTACAAATTCCTAATGTGTTTAGGTGAGACCCATCTCTACTTCACCGCAGACGAAGCAGCAAACACGATGGTCCATGAAAGAGAGAAAGAGAGATACTGCCCAAGTGAAATGAGCCTTTATATGTCACCTGCCTCACCTCGTGTTTTTGTAGCTGTACCTGCAGACTTCCAGATCGCTGCCTGAGGTTTACTGATGGTTTTTTTCAGGGATCATTAAATGTGATGTGTGGCCTGCAAGGCTTGTATTTTCCATGCTCGGGATTCAGTTTACAGCATGTAACCTGGGAAGGGGTACCTGCAAGACCGCTTCTCCATCCGGGGAATCTTCTACTCTGGGAAGTCGAAGAGGGCTTCCACAGTCCATTGGTGACTGATGATGCGGGGTTTGAGCGGGAGGAAATGGTTCTCGGGGACTCAGTGGGAGGGTGGTGCCCTGGGAACACAGGGCTTTGAGAGGGCTACATTCAGGGCCCTAGAGAACAGATCTGATGAGAGAACTGACTCAGATGGCCAGGCTGCACAGACACCTTTTGCATATTTCCCTTTTGTCCCATGGCTTGCTTAAGCTCACTTCCCAGGGTCCCTTCTGGCCCTTTCTTTCTTCTTAGAAGACATATATATGTATATAGAGTCCTACTGCTGTCCGTGAGGCTGTCCTGTTTCCATCACCTCCTCTCGCTCTTCTCCTGGTCTCCCTTGGAGTCGGCCAGACCCTTCTGGCCCAGATCCACGCATCCTCAGTCCTCTGCCTCTACGGGGTGACCCTGTCTGCCCAGGGCTGGAGGAGGAAGAAAAGGAAAAGGGGGACTGCTGAGTAGAAAAGCCAAGTGTATATCTTACTGGGCAAGAGCAAGAAAAAGAGGACATGTGTATGCGTGTCTTAGTCATTTTTCTAGTCTCTTAAGATTTTCCAAACTGCTTTTGAATGTAAACAATTAAAAATTCTCCTGACATCTCCATAACAATCTGTAAGGCTCTTCAATATTACCCTTATAAGGTCAATTAGGTAGGTATTATTACTTTTTAGAGATCAGGAAACCAAGAGTTAGAGAAATTAAACATCATATCCAAGGTTCCACCTTAGGTCTCACTTAGTTAGTGGCTAAGTTGAGACTAGAATCTAAGATTTCTTCCTCTGTGGCATTATACCAGTTCTTTATGAAAGAGAATGTACTTGGCTCCCACTAAGTAATCATCTAACAAACTACGTCAAAGACTACAGACTCCAGATGGGCTGAGTAAGACACAATCCCCACTTTCCCGGCCCAAGGAAAAAGAGTGGGAGCGACCCGCTCCCCTGCCAGCTTCTCACCACCATCAGGAGAAAGGCAGTGTGTGAGGGGTCTTCCTTAGGTGTGATCTCAGGTCTACCTTCCCCACCTGCCTCATGGGACATAGTGGGCACAGCTGGGCCTAATCTGGTGGCTGCACGTGTCAGGAATCTCGCACATTAACCCATAGCTCCCCACTAAAGGGCGGACGTGGTGGTTGAGGTTACAGCGCTCCAAGAGAAGCACACGCGGACTGATCCTGTAGGCGGGAGCAGCGCTCTGTGGGTCTCCGAGGACCACACTTACAAAGAAAAAAGTCTATTTCTTCTCCAAAAGAGTAACCTCAGGGCAAATAGGGGAAGAAGACTTCAAAACTCCCTTGAACAGCAGGATCTCTTCCCACCCAGAACTATTGCCAGCCCCGTTTCTCCTCTGATTAGTCTCGTAATCATTAAAAAGGTAATTGAAAGCAGAAAAGATTACTTTCAAGAGAAATAAGAAGAAGGGGATAAAAAGAAAGATTATATAAGAAGATAAAACGATTGGAAGACATTCAAAGATTCAAATGAGATAACAGCAATTATAAAAACTTGAGAACATACTTGAAAGATTAACAATTAAAAATAAATATAAAATGATTTAAAGTTAAAAATCCTAATAGTATAAAACAAAATTACAATTAATGTTAAAGGAAAATTATAATTATACTGTTTAAAGGCTTTACAAATTTTAATTACTTACACTTTTTAAAGGTTTATAATTAAAAACCTCCAAAGATAAATAGTATTACGTTAAAAACTACAGTTAGAATAATATTTTGTTTTTTTATTTTTTTAAATATTTATTAATTTGTTAGAGAGAGGGGAAGGGAGGGGGAAAGACAGAGAGAGAGAAACATCGATCAGTTACCTCTTGCATAGCTCCTACTAGTGACCAAACCCACAACCCAGGTGTGTGTCCTGACAGGGAATCGAACTGGCAACCTTTTGCTCTGCAGGATGATGCTGAACCAACTGAGCCACATTCGCCAGGGCACTAAAATAATATTTTAGAAATGATAAGGATACCAGTAGAAAAATGGACAAAGAATATGAGTTCACATATGAAAAATCCAAATAATTATACGTATGTGCAAAAATGTCCAATCTTACAAGTAGTAAAATAAATACCAATTAAAACTATTAGCTATTGATTTTTACTTATCAAATTGGCTATGGTTTGAAGAAAAATGATATTCAGTGCAGTCAAGGATACAAGAAACAACCATTGCACATTCTACCGAGAGAACTGTAAGTTTTTTCAGTGTATGGGGTTTGACAAGACACACGAGAAGCTTGAAAATAAATACACTTGTTTTTTCTTAAATTTTTTAATTGTGGAAAAATGCACACAACAATCTTTATCATCACAACCGTATTTAAGTGTACGGTTCTGTGGTCTTAATTAGGTGCATTCATATCACCTCAATCATCACCATCATTTATCTCCAGAACCACTTCATCTTGTAAAACAAAATTCCTTATCTACCAGCGGTGTCCAACCTTTTGGCGTCTCTGGACCACACTAGAAGAATAAAGGTTGTCTTGGGCCACATGTTAAATACATTGTGACACGTCATCACAAAAAAGTCTCATAATGTTTTAAGTAAATTTATGATGTTGTGTTGGGCCGCATTCATAGCCATCCTGGGCTGCATGTGGCCCACGGGCCACAGGTTGGAAGCCCCTGCGTTATACAATACCTCCCTGCTCCCCCTGTTCTCAGTCCCTGGCAACCACTATTCTACTTTTTGTCTCAATGGACTTGACTACTCTGCATACCTCATATCAGTGGAACCCACACACTGTTTGTCTTTTCAAATACGTACTTTTTTTGCCCAGTAGTTTAATTGCTAGGACTTTATCCTAGGAAGATAATCACAAATATACAAAGCAAATGACTTACAAGAATCTTCATCAAAGCATTGTTAACATCACTTTAAAAAGTAGGAAAAATAATCCCTAAATGCCCAAGAGTAGGAAATTTGATAAATAAAGATTTATTACCTATGAAGAAATACTATACCATCATTAGAAATATTGTTGTAAAAGAAAATGACATAGAAAAGAGAAGCACAATTTATCTAGCAAAACCCCTATATACTGTTAAAGAACAGTATATGCTATGTGATCCCATTAATTTTGGAGGAAAAAAAACGTGTGTGTATTCTTAATATGCTAGTAGTCGTTCCTTACGGGTAGTGGGTATTTATGAGTGATTTTAATTTTCTTTTCTTTCCATAGAAAGCAGGACAATAATTTATTCCAAAAGATGGCAGAAGTAAGAAATTCATCCTGAGCATACACATTGGTGGAGCTTTGCTGGGACAGGTTGCCCCCCTGAACGTGTGCTCCTATTGTTTGCCACGCTGGAGCCTTATTGTCTCCTGACAGTTTTTAAACACTTCCCTGATTCGCATTTCTTGAGCAGGCAGGAGCCATCTTGAAATTGACAGGTTCCAAGGAGAGAGGGCATGCTTCTCCGAAGAATAACCCTTTCTGCCTCAGAAGAGCATATGCACATTTTATGTCATCAACACTGTGTAGATTAAGGAGGTGCTTAATTCATCAAAGTGTAAAAAAAGGTACAGGAAAAAAAAATACTGCATCCTAGAATAAGGTATTCAACTGTGGTGTGAATATTTAAGGCAGCTGATGGCCCAAACAGGTGAGTCAAGGAAGGTGGTCTGGGTTTGGAGGTGGCTTTGCGTCTGGAGGAATGCTCTTCACGACCTCGGTGGCTGGGCACTGGCCTGCAGGTCTTTTCCCTCAAGGCCAGTGCTGCTTGAGATACCAGACGGTTTCAGTTTTCAACTGCGGTCCAAAGAGAGAGGGTTGAGTTGGGCCAGAATTACGATCAGCCGAAAGAGGTAGCAGCAAACAGGTCACCGACGCGGTGAGGATAACTCCCCGGTTGGGACCCTTAGGGATGAACCAAAGGACCAGGAGGCAGATGATGCTCCGGGACGTGCTCATCAAAATCAAAGGCACCGTGCGGCCGCCGTAGCCACGGCTGCCGCCGCCTGAGCTGCCAGCACCTGTCCCGCCGCCGCACTGTGGTGCCACCTGGAAGTGTCGAATGATTTTAATTTTCGATCTTTTGTTTATCTACATTTATTACAATGAACCCATGTTATGTTTAATAACTAAAAGTTATTCAAGAAAGATTTAAAGTAACAGTTTAAAAATAAAAATTCTAAATTACGAATTTAAACATGAGATCGATCTAAATAATTTAAATACCTACGACATATACAAACAAAACATGATATCAAGGGCTTGGAAATGTAATTAATGGGATATTTGAAATCAAGCAGAATAAAATGAACCCTACCAGAAAAACATAATATCACTATTTATTGAACCCCATAGAATGCCAGATGCTGTCTATGCTAGGTGCTTTAAATACATTAACTGAAGCAGAGTAATAGGATAAAAAAATTTTTTTATTTAAACAAAACAATGGCTAGTAAGAGGGAAAAAGAAGAAATGTATGAGGAGAGAGAGAGAGAGAGAGAGAGACTGGCATTGGATCCTGACTGACTACGTATAGCCTGGAGACTAAGACACATTTCATTTTGATGCAGTACACCAGCCCATGGGGACTACCCATAAATCCCATTCACCAACCTGCTGTTTAGCAATTAGCTTAAGGAAAAAGTAAAAGAGCTCTGATTTGTAAGCCTCTGTGTTCTATTGTAGTAAAACCATTCCCACTGTGGTCAATTTCAAGTTCCCTAGCTGATGTTACTGAATATAGGGTTGGATGTCACAGAATGTGGGACAACTCTTACAAGTCAGTGGGAGCTTGTTTGAGCCATCACTGCTTTCAGTTCCTCAGGTTGGGACTGCCTTGGACATATATGTCCCACTGTTCCTCTTTTTCCATCTTTTGTATTTCTCAGCTTCATAGATGAATGATTATAATAGATTCATAATATTCTTGTTAATTATTAAGTATTCTGGACCCCAGCTTTCCTGTAAAAAATTCACTCACCCCTTAAGATCTATCAAACAAACCTCTCTCTTTGCATTTTTTTTTTAATGAAGTATTACTTCTGTCTTACATGCAGGCAAGTGGACAAATCTTAAGCATCCATCTCAGTGAATTTTTACAAATATCTACACCCACATAATTACCACACTATAAAACATTTCCAGCATACCAGAAGAGACTCCCTTGCATCCTTCCCCAGTCAACCCTACTCATAAAGGTAACACGCGCTTTGACATCAACCCCCACAGATTAATTTGCCTATGCTTGAGCACCTTAGAAACGGCCACACGCACTGTGTATTCTTCTGTCTTTGGCTTCTTTTGCTCAATGTCATATCTCTGACATTCAGCCATGTTGCTGAGTGTAGTTTCCTCTTTTTCTTTGTAGTCTAGCATTCCACTGTGTGACCAAACCACAGTTTATTAATCCGTTCTAAAGATGATGGAAATGTGGGGCACTTGTAAATGAAGTAGCAATGAATATTTCTGCTTGTGCCTTTTGGTAGACATAAGCACTTATCTCTGTTGTGTATCTTCTGCAGGGGTGGAATTGCTGGGTCATTAGCTAGGGCTAGATCCGTAAATAAATTGATGAAGCTTCTCATATTCCCTTGGGGAAGGTAGACTGGTTCCTGCGGGGCCTGAACCACTGTGTGCTGGATGTCTGCATTGCCACCATCACAGCCGTGCACCGTCCCTCCCCATCTTTGCTTAAATAACCACATTTGCCATGGTTCCAGCAGCTGCTGCAGTATTTCAGATTGGGCAGCAGGGCTCATGAGGGCAGTTTCTTGTGAGAGAGCAGCATGAGGTGATGGCAGAGCACCAGCTAGAATTGCTGGGGATTGGGACTCTCCCCAGGTTCTGATGCAACGAAGCTGTGTGGTCTTGGGGAACTCACTCAGCCCCTCTTGTTGTCTACTCCCTCATCTGTGAAACAAAGAGAAGAGTGGATGAGTGTCACGATTGCTTCCGCTTGGAAGTCCTACAATTGCTACTGAAAGCATTGCATTGTCCTCCTGTTCCAGGTTGAGGGTTGGGAAGCACTGTGCTTTGAAACATATGAGTAAAACTGTTTCACTGGAGTTGAGATGCCCACAAAGCACCCTCCTTGGGGGCCTCTCTGAGCTGGGGCAAAAGTGAAACCAAACAGCGCAACATACTGGGGTGAGCAGGGGTTAGATAGAATGTATACTTAGGGACATTCCTACACGATTAATATCCATAAACAGGCATCGCTCTGTTTGTCCAACATCACAGCAGAAGTGCTCATGTAACCTTGATGCATTTCAAGCATTTGTTATTTGGAAGTGAAGAGGCTAACAGCCTGCATTTCAGGAATCTCTCAAGATTCATGACAGGTGGATATTGTTAAAGGGTTAGGAAACTGTCCCTGTGCTCTCAAGTAAAAATGATTTGAAAATTCATCAAGGCTAGCGATGGAGGAGCCATTCAGGAGAGAGAAAGATGGACTGTTTCAGGATTGGCGATGAGAAGTGATGAGCCTTCCCTGACTTGGGCTCCAGTTGTCAGAGGTGACCACTCCAAATCCAGCATGAAGGTTCCTGGGACCCTTGGAGAGCTTCAGAGAGGATGAGATAGGAACAAGGCTGGGTTGGCCTCTCGCTCTCTGGACAGACCCTCCCCACTCCCCGGCATCCTTCTTCCCTGCCGATACCAACGCTCAATATTTCAGCCACTATATTCTGATGAACGTAGGATGGGGAGAAAAGAAATGAGGTGTCAGAGTAAAACCATAAAAGGGGAAAAATATAACAGAAGAATGTCCAGGAAATGGCAGAGAATGGCCTTTTAGAAATGTGCTATAAATTTGTTGAGCCTTTGGAATAATCTTAATGCCAGAGGATCAAGAATCTTGGTGCATTGCCAAGTTATAACTCAGGTGTAAAATTTGTTTTAACTGCGTGGTGTTAAGTGATGTCTGTGGAGCAGAACGGTCACTGGAACCTATCCTATGACATGATGTGGCACAACATATATAATTCATTGTGAGCAAGAAATTAGTAGCACAGGGTACTAATGTTAAGCAAAAATCAAAGATAGATGGAGAGGTTCCTGAAACATGGGAGAGCTCTGACTCATGATTTTACTAGACACATGGGCAGCGCAGTGATCAGTTTTACTTGAACTCTGATGAGATGCTAAAGGGAGAACATGGAATTTATGTGCCATTACTGTGATTACTTTCAAAGACACAGAGAGACATTGTTACATAATATTTATGAATGACACGTAATCATTGCTGACTTGTTTCATGCCTTTTGGGGGGTTTTAATATCTTCAAGTGTGCTGCTCCAAATTCTTGTATTCAAAATATGTCACATGAGCACATTTGCACATGTACGCACACACAGCTATAGCTTTAAGGCCTTATTATTTTTGTATGATCCTTAATTGGCAGGGAAAACTTTAAGTCCGATGTCCCATTACAGCTTGTTGTATAAGTCTTAGTCCATATTGTCAGAATGTCTTTATATTGATTGCACTACAGAAGAAGCAGTTTTCAGTATTTTAATTGGTTTGCTATAGCTATGGCAACTATATGTCCTAGATTTTCTGGGATGATCCTGATTTCAAGGACTGATGTAATTGTCTCTATAAGTACATGAATAATAGTCGTAGCATGTGCTCCAATTTTTAGCCCACGTAACATGATCATTATATCTATATTCTATTTCGGCAGAAGCCTTCGAATGAGTTCTGTACCATGCGGTTTAAATACCTCTAAGAAGAGCTGGGGAGAGGGCTACGATGAACAGCACATCGATTAGCTTTTCTAGCTGAGAGGCAGAATCAGGGCACTTCTTGCTGGGTCCCCATCATGCCAGGTCATGTTCTTTCTGTTTTTACCCCTCTGTCACACACACCTGTTCCTACACTTTCAACTAGTGTATCAGAGACAATCAAGTGATGTGTGAAGAAAAGTGGGACAGGGGCAGTTGCTTGGATTTTGCCTTCTGCAACCTTTTGTTTAAAGCTGGGGTTGAAAAACCAGGGTATGTAGTGAAAACCTTCTTCCTACCCCGAGACTCCTGGAATCATTTGGTAGAGTGATTTGGAAGTCGAGGTGGACTTTTTTTTAAGGGTGAGTGCAATTGCAGATGATTGGAATTTTAACAGCAAAAGCATTTGTTTATTTGTTTGTTGGCAGCATTAATTCCAATGGCTTAACATGGTGGGAAAGTAAGAAATCACTCAGGGTGAAGGGGTTCGAAGGTAATATTGCTTGGTGGCCAAGGTAAGATTTGTGAAGAATCAAATTACTGCTTAGTTCTCTGCTTTGCACCACAGCAAATTGTTGATGTCCATTCTTTTTATTTTGAGCACTGGTTTCTTGGCTGGAGACTGAAGAAATTATTGTGTTGTATCAGTGTTGTAGATATTTGATTAGGAAGATCCTTTAGTAAAGTTACCTGTGCCCTAGAACCTAGGAAACATGGAACACAACCTCAGGAAAACAAGGTGCCTTGATGGAGCCAACCATTATGAAAATTACAGTTGGAAGGCCTTTCTGAATTCTAGGCAATTCTGGAAGCTTCTGGATTTGTGGGTCTTCACTCCAGTACTCTGTTACTTGTAGGACTATGCTAATTCTTGAAGGTCTGTTTTATTCTAGCCTCCCTTTTGATTGGCTTATTTTTCAGTACCTCAGAGCTTCTCAC